>BROE01000020.1:1859129-1950954 GCA_036571765.1 Plecoglossus altivelis
CGGGGGGACCGTTCCTCCCAATCACACCTCTCCAGGTGTCACTGTCGTTACCCACATGGGCGTTGAAGTCCCCCAGCAGAACAATGGAGTCCCCGGTCGGTGCACTATCCAGTACCCCTCCCAGGGACCCCAAGAAGGCCGGGTACTCTGCACTGCTGTTCGGCCCATAGGCCGATACAACAGTGAGAGACCTGTCCCCGGCTTGAAGGCGCAGGGACACGACCCTCTCGTCTACCGGGGTAAACCCCAACACGTGGCGGCTGAGCCACGGGGCTATGAGCAAGCCCACGCCAGCCCGCCGCCTCTCCCCGCGAGCAACGCCAGAGAAATGTAGAGTCCAGCCTCTCTCGAGGATAATGGACCCAGAACCCAGGCTGTGCGTGCAGGTGAGGCCGACTATATCTAGCCGGTAACGCTCTACCTCCCGCACAAGCTCGGGCTCCTTTCCTGCCAGCGAGGTGACATTCCATGTCCCCAGCGCTAGAGACCGTGTGCATGGCCTCGGTCGTCCAGGCACCTGCCCCTGACCGCCGCCCAAAACACACTGCACCGGCCCCCTACGGTCCTTCCTGTGGGTGGTGGGCCTGCAGGAAGGTGATCCCACGTCGCCTTTTCGGGCTATACCCGGCCGGGTCCCATGGGCAAAGACCCGGCCACCAGGCGCTCGCCTGCGAGCACCCACCCCAGGCCTGGCTCCAGGGCGGGGCCCCGGTAACGCCACTCCGGGCGACGTAACGATGCTCCTTAGTTTTGTCGTCATAGGGGTTTTTGTTGAACCGCACTTAGTCTGGCTAGTCACCTAGGACCAGTTTGCCATGGGAAACCCTACCAGGGGCTTATTGCCCCCGACAACATAGCTCCTGGGATCATTCAAGCACTCAAACCCCTCCACCACGTTAAAGTGGCGGTTCAAGGAGGGGAGTGCAAAAACACAGTAGTGCAAAAGCAGTGCTCCCCTCCCTGTATGGTATTGTCTCAGAGAGATGGGTACTAGCTAGCTACAGTATGGCTTGATGAGCCAATTCTTTGGATAATCACTCTCTCCGATCAGAAACTTAGTCAAAGATTGCTCTAGAAGACAAGTTCAATGTTTTGCCGTTTTGAATTTCGTAAAATAATCATTTGTGAGGCAGAATATTTTTGTATTTTGTAGTAGAAATGTGGGACATAACCTCTCCCATCACAAATAACCTGAACATTTGATCAGTGGAAAACATTGTGATTTGGTCTTTATTGGAGTTAAGTGAAATAAAGGTTCCGTTTTAAAAAATAGCTTTTTATGACAACCATAAACTGTATGCCTAGTCTACGGCAGACTTAATGAAATATGTGTTTTATGCCTCTAAGATGCCGTGGAATATATCAAGTGTGTGGAGCATTGAATAAAATTTAGGTTTCAATTATGTACCAAGAAATAAATAATATTATTTTATTTATAGAAACAACATTATCCATTTAAACAGTCAATGAATATTATTCATGCTGTATCTGCATAGCAGATGACTGAACAAATCACATTTTGGTAAACATGTTTACACAAAGGGAAAAAAAAAGTCATAGGGCAGCTTGGCGTCAAAAGTGGGAGTGGCTTTATAACCGGGTAGTGTGGCCACTTGCACAGGGATGAAGGTCACTGAACTTGTCACGTAAATGACTCGGCTACTTCCAGTAAGTATGTTCTGTGGACAGAAAGCTAAGTGGTAAATTTTGCACAAACACAACAAAAGTCTAATGCTGTGTTCACACCGAACGTGAATGAGGTTTCTGGGGCGTCTGATTTACATGTTAAGTCAATGTAAATGTGAGTCTAGATATCCTGTGGTGTTTAGCGTGGTGCGAATTGGGTGTTAAAGCGTGAATTGGGTGTTAAGGTGCAAATGGTGCAACTCGTATTGAGCATTCACGTGTCTGACGCCCTAGAGGCCCTGGTTTAAAAATATTCCTGAGGCGTCTAACTTCAAAATATTCAAGAGTCCAACTAGACGCAAATTTGACACACGATTCGCGTTCGGTGTGAACGCAGCATAATGACAAACAATTTGTCATACCAAATCTGTTTCCCTTAATTACCTGAACTGTAGCAGCTACCTAACCTAACAAATAATACACTCAAAGTGGATTCAACACTAAATATTCACATTTTATTATGTGTAGTCCTAGTGCGTCACAAACTTCAGACAGTGGGCTGACAAGAATGCATTAAGTGTTCCCGGTGGTGAGCACAAGACTGATGTGTTTAATCTGCAGAGAGACGGGTGCCCTTGAGTGGCAACGTGAAACATCACAATGACACAAAGCATAGATACTTTAAACAAAATCACAAAATTACCCCCAGAACTCTGAGGTAAGGGCCAGAACAATACACCATCAGTGTTCTGGACTGATTTTTCTTTTACCTTTCTAATAGCTTACCCCTGCCCTGGGCTGTCCTAGATGTTCAGTAAGGTAGCTCATTGGGGTGGCTATATTGCATCTTTCACAAATAAATACTTAATATTTACCAAGTTGCTGGTGTTTGTAGGAATCACTTCTTTGACGCTCACAATCTGAGCCTGAGGGTTCATCAAGGATCCATAGCTGGTCCATTTTACCTCCAAATCAAAGGACAGGGGGATCCTGCAAACTTGTGATTCCTACATTCCAAATGAAGAATTGTGAGGGTTAAATTGTATTTCAAAACATGGCATGTTACTATTTTAACAACAAAAAACAAGAAAAAAACAGCTAACCACCCAAAGAATTATGGTTGATTATGATCATTGACTGAAACAGAGATCAATTTTTATATTTTAGCGTACAGTAATGTTATATTCAGTGACAGCTGGTGGTGATATTGGGTGGTTGGGCTAAAAATGTTTCAAGCTATTACAGGCGATATTCATAAATGGTTCACGCTGCAGCAAATGCAGAAATACATCCAAGATACCAAGTTAAAAGAGAAATGTGAATTCTTAGCTACACTTGCCCTTAAGCAGACCTTTCTTTTAAACCAACTTACACAAAACGTAAAATGGTGTTGTTTGTCCTTTTGTGTAATTTGAACGTTTGATTGTGTGTCCCAAGTTGCATGACTAAAATTTGTCTTCCAAAAAATGGATGATAAAGTTAATAATCCACCTCATTCCAAATGTTACTAGCACTAACCATGTCAATGATCACGTTCCCAGCTCTCTCATACAGAGTGACCACTTCACCTTGCCTGTAATGTCTATATAAATGTCAATCTTGTACAGTAGCACACCCGGCTGTCAATGGTCAAAAGCTAATAAATAAAGTTAGTTGTCTAAATTTAGCCGAAAGTAGCAGCAAATCAGTGGGTTGTGCCTCAAGGCATTTCACACACACTATGAAGGTGAATGGTAGCTGATGTTTTTGGTCTGGAAAAAAATAAGCACATTTTCATTTTTAGTTTGTTTTTCTTGTGACTATTTAGTGTTGCTTCTCTAGGTGCCACCAAACCTTTAACAATTCTGAACTTTATTATAATAGATAAGGAGGGCTTAGCTCTATTTGCTCATTTTGACCAGACGCCCATGGTTATGTTCATTATTATGTCACCCTGAGAAATACATTTTGACTAAGGACTAAGGAACGTTAAGGCTACCACATGAAATGTTGCTCTGTGACGCTAAATGGCCGCACAGGTGGTCACCAATATTGTTTTGTGCGGCAGAATTAATTAATTGATGAATGTACTCCATGACCTCTAAACCCTGACAATTTGTACTTGTATTTTAAGTCTTTGGGATGATATAGCTCAGTCAACATTAGCTTCCCCCATCCATTCTGAACTACAGATGTCTCTAGGAAGCAACTAATCCTTTGGTTACATTTTTTAAAATATAACTTGACTAGCTACTTAATCGAGCGTCCCAAACACAATTAAATGGTTGCTCACCATGATTGCTTTACTAGTCTCGATTGGTACCCAGTCCATTGGATTTTGAGATTGGGAATTCCCAAAGGAAGCCACATATTCAGGAAAGTCTAGTCCTCTTAGCACACTCAGTATGCCATTTGACAGTTGAGAGCAGTTTGTCCTCTCCTCTAACCTAAAAAGAAAAAGTCAAAAGACAAACTCATCTTTTTGTATGTCTAAACGTCTAAATGACCATCCGAACAAGAGAATGCTCTTAAGAACTATGCATTTTCAGTTCTAATTGGGATACATTAGTAAATTAGACTACACTAAAGCATAGCCTGTTACAAAGGGACTCTGAAAGCAGGGCTAAAGGTAGACATAGCATGTAAATCTGACTAACAATTGAGCAATAAAACCTCTGAAAAAACTATACATTCTATACTTTGAAACATGTTCTTGCAAATTAACTAACAAACATGACATTGACTGTATGCTGATGATGAATCACATACTATCAGCTCAACTGAGTAATGAGAGAAAACGTAATGATTTCGCACAAACGCATTAAAGGGGAATAAGGAAGTGAATTCTCTGGAACAGTCAGCAAACAAAATGTTGTCTTGTCTCACACAAACAGAAAAAACATTAGTGTCTAGTCCGGATAATTTTCTGAATAGATTACACATCTCTCATTAGCTTGAGGCTTACTATGATCTGAAGCTGATGATTGCTGTACAGCACACAATGATATTCTGAAAGGGCTAATAAATACCTTTCTACCCATTCACCTTTGCCAGTTCATTTACTTATGGCATCAATAAGAAAATCAGCTTTACTGACTTTACCAGATAAATTCCAATCTATCCCATTGCATTTCTATAGCGTTTAGCTAAATGCTGGTTACAATTATCCGGTCAGCGGGATAATGGATGCTGTTAAAGGCAGGATAGGTCATAGTTTTCAGAGAATATTTGTCATATATGTTGAATAAACTTCATATCCCGAGAGATATCAATAAATAAAATGCTCTGACATTGAAATTAAATAAACCTGTTGGTGTGGCTGTCACAGGAATGTAATAAACACAACCATTCAGAACAAATGTAATTGATTCGATGGTATTTGTACAGCATGCAATTAATTGGACAGTTTTTGCCTACTTACTTTTCTCTTAGCAGAGTTCTTTGAAGGGATGTGGTGATATATTTTGGGCAGAATACACCACATTCAAGCCAATTGCTAATATTACAAAACGTACCTACCCAGTCCGAGGCCAGGGTGCACAATTAATATTCAAAGAGGTCCATTGACTAACATGAAGGTGCAGGCGTTTCTGATTCGCTGGGCTAGGTTAACTTGTTCTTTCTAATAGGCTTTTGTTTCATAAATTTATGAAAAAAGTTTCATAAATACAGCATTTGCATTTATTTCCTTGTTTGTACCTTAATATGCAGCCAGATAACATGTTAACTCCAAATAAGACAGGGGAGCGTTGATGTGGCCCTCTGAGACAGTCCTCCGATTCAGTACCTTTGAAAAGGGTCATGTTTCCCTTGGGATCTGAACTCTGAACTATTCCAGTGAGCATAGCTGTTAAGAAAATGTTTCAATAAACAGAACAGATATACTTTTACTGGGCAATAACACATCCTAAGTTACCTGTTACATAAATTATTCACTTCTTACAGTTGACATCAAAGCCTATGAATCAGTTTACTTCAAAGTAGGTGATGAAGTTCATGGTAGTGTCAGGAAAAAATAATTATAATGGCATAGGTTTTTAGTAATTTTCTCAACTTGAATGCTGTTCAAAATGAATGAATGAATTATACATTCTTTCTACCGTCTACATGCAAGGTGAACAATGGACCAGTGGTTAGACAGTTTGTGGCAAAACCACATATTTTAAAATGACACTCAAACATAGATATACAACGACTGAAAGGTCCCTTTCCAAACAATGATTTACTGAAGTCTGTAACATACAGACATTAGTGATATTTGAAAATAGAAAAGGATATTCCACTGTTCTTGATCCGGACACTAACGGGAGTCCCACCACGTACCCTGGATTCCCACTGTACTGGATTGACACCTTCTCAGGATCATTCTGTGAGGGAATATTGCAGATCAACATTTATGCTTCACACTACCACATCTCACTTCAGTGCAACTGTTTCTGGTAGTGAAAGGAAGCGTAAGTGTAAAACCCCATTTACAGCATATCTATATAAAAAAAAATGGAAGCAGACAGTGGTTTTTACACAATAAAGTAATACCTGGACAAATTTAATCCGAAACTCCTGGTTCATTGGCATCATTTCTGCATTTAGGCTTCCAAGAACCAGAGCCACAGAGAGGTTCAGAATTTCACCAGCTTCATTGTACAAGACCAAATAGTCAACCTGTAAACAGAAAAAATATACCAAATAATATACCACAAGCAGTGATGCAGGTTCCTCTGCAAAAGGAACAAATGTTCCAAATATACAAATGTACATTGTAGAAGATCAAGATTGGACAACAAGACAGCTAAATTAATCCATGTTTGGCCAACAAAAACAGGCTGAATGGAGATTCGAACTCAAGAGCATAAGGTCAGCCTGTCTATCCTGTCTGCTACACATCAAATGTTGGGTGTTTAAGGAATAGAAAGGGCAGAATATTAGCGTAGCATATAGCACCACTTATTGGTGCATGTGTGCCACTAGCCAACTGAGAGTACTGTTGTTGTATCTTTGGGCCAAATTGGAAAAAATCAGGTCCAAGACTTTTTGAGTAATTGAGCCATTTCACAGAGAAGAAAAACAAAAACAAGTCCAGTTGTCCATCGACTTTGAGATTCACTGTATGTCAATTTTACCCACCAAACTGTTGGTATTGAACTATGACAGGGTAAACTCAGTTTTGCATTCTATGACCCCTTTAAGCATGCATTTCTTTGTAAATCAAACTTGTGAAGATGTTTTACCTGAAGCAGCACGTTCATACACACTGCTGGCTCTACCCCTTGGATGAGAAGAACTGGGTCAAGACTTTGGTCTCTAGTGAGCTGCAGTGGAGATAGAGTACCTTCCAAGGACTGGTATGTGATTGAAGCAATCTCAACAGCAACAATCTGCAGAAAACAAATGAATAGTTTTCAGAAAGTATCTACAAATATTTTACCCATTGTTTATTTTTTGAAAACACACTAATAGTTTAGCTTTTGAAAGGTAGACAACAATCTACAGCCGTGAGTGTGCTTTTGGGCAATGAGCTATCTACAGTGTACCTAGCCTACAATTTTAGAACTTGTTCATCTTCCCAAAGTTGTCAATGTAATTGTATTTTCTTTCGAATTTTAAATAATACCAAAGGTTATGTTACATCAACGATGTAATACATATTAGTAAACCAATGTTTTAAAGTTACTTTTAAAGGAAATTGTAAGGTTTTAAACAAATGCAAGGTAGCCAATATCTTCGGATACTGTCGGAATAGTGCAACATTTTAGGGAGCAATTAATTATAAACATAATCTACCACAAGGTCAGGTACTGCTTTGTTTCTTTTAGCTTTTGGAGCCAACAGCAACCTACTTGTTAAGGGCACTATTGCAGATTTAGTGTTAGCAAAAGGAACCTCTGGTTTAACTCTGGATTTTCAGTGTCACGAAGGCTCGCTTCTTACCGGGATAGCTCTCAACCGTAGCTCACGCTGCACACCTAACATGGGGAGTATTCCATCAACATCGCTAACGAAACCTACGCTTACACGAAAAAGCCTTGCTTCGGTAAATGTCAATGTCGATTTTGAACTCAATAAACTTAGATTGGGCCCGCACACTGAGAACAGAAGTAGCCCAGATCAGGTCATCAAAAGTATAGAATAAAGAGGGATCTAGGAACTGACGCGTCCAACTGTTATGAATTTAATTACATTTTTCCTCAAAACAACAAATGAAGACGACGGGCGGTAAGCTAATGTTAAGGTACTTAGATGCTAACGGCCATACAAAATAAAGTTGCCTGTCAACCACTGTTAATGTATCCAACTTTTTCTTGTAGCTATACAGCAGCAGCCTTTATCCTGTTTGCTACTAACAGTGAAGAGCCAGGCCCAGTAATGCCACTAAGCAGATTTATGCCGTGCACCCCGTACCTTCTGAGTTAATGTTACATGTTGAAGCTATGGAAAGGTTTGGAGTATGGAAAAGGGCTTTCAATATTATGTTTATACAACGATTGTCTGGTTGATAGCGGACTACATAGATTAGAGCTCCGCCTCTACGTTTACCGATAATAGTGAAATCAACCTGGAATCTCTTTTGAGGAGCATCTCTGCTTCCCCTGTCTATAATTTCTTGCCAGAAATGATAGACATCACCTTCAGTAGACAAGGTTTAACAAAAAGTTAATTGAAAATGTTGACATGTTGACATTATCTTTGACATAAAGCTCAAAACAATTTTGTGCTCAAATAAATGCAAAAAAGTTTTGCTTGCACGCTGTCGCGTGTTGCAGTTACGTGTAATACATACGATTAAAACTCGCCTATGTAGTTTACTCAGACACCGACTTACTAAACGTAAGTTTGAGCCCCAAATGTTTACAGCCTCTGCCGCCGCGCCCGATTAACATTAAGCTGTCTCAAAAATTGTAACTTTATTAAAAAAATACGTTTAAAATACTATAAAAAAATATCTTCCCATAGATATCGACATAGGGCTATCCCCCCCCCCCGCATCATTCTTTTGAATACCATACACCCACATACGTATTTCAATTGAACTCTCGGACATCTGCACAGACCGCCCCACTCATCACCCTCAAAATACTGTTACCCACAATGTTTCTTAACCCCCCGCGAGCGACGTTCATTCTTCCCTGCTGAAATACAGAAAATCATTTTAAGCACACTGCATAGTACAATTGTGCGTTCTGAGTTTTGACACAATTGGTATCGTAATAATTTTCATATTCCGGCACAGCTAATATTTTATACTAACAACAGCAAACAGCTTTTTACGGAGGACAATCATCGTGACTATGATTTAGACAAACATTTACGAATGTACAACACTGCAATTGTATCTATAAAGCATATACCCTACTTTAAATCAAGCAGATCCACCAGATGGCTATACTAAACAGATGTGAAACTATTTACATCCAATCAGCTGTGAGAATAGAATGAGTGCAGTGTTACATATGCTATGCAGATATTATGTGACTGCTGACATGTGCTCAATTTTGCAGCAATTTTGTGACACTGGCAAAAGGCTTCCAGAGTACAGAACACAGGAAAAGGCACGTTGCAAACAAACTGACAATAGATGGAATACACTGACAATTGGTCATCAAATGTGTATGTAATCTTCTAGCATTTATGGCGCCACATGGTGGCTAAGGCAGACGCCTCAAAATGTTGGTGAATGTTGAGTTAAAGCTTTAGGGCCCTATATTGCACCCGGCGCAATTGACTTCGTACACCGATTCAAGTATAATTCCTATTTTGCACCCGAAGCACAGCAGACTTTTCCGTCCTCAGACACATGTTGGTAAATCAGGGAATGAATTTATGCTCCAAGGGGCAGTTCCCACAAACGTTCCCTGTTGCTATTTTGCAGTTTCAGAAAACAATTCCGCCACTGACCAGGAAAAAGGTGGTTGATTGTCAGTGGCGCGTTGTTCAAATGTTATTTTAAGGCCACAGGCTTGGCCATAATGTAGCCTGTGCACAACGCACATGCACTTTCCTTCTCTTGTCTACACAGACGCAGCAGTTCCCATTTTGCAAACATAAGGAACAATATTACCAAACAAGGGAAATCGATGTGGTGTCGGTGAAATCTAGCGTACACATATACCCAAAATACATTTTTTGCCTATTGCTTACACACGTTTTGCAGAATTTGGCTCATTATGTCAAAACTACACACAAGCCGATCAGATTTAGCACCTAGGATTTTACTGTAACAGTTCACATATATGCCAAAATGAAACACTGCAATAAAAACTCTCCTTTCTAAAAATGAAATCTTTGCCGCAAAACCATACACACAAGCACCTTTTGAATTACAGAAATGAAGAAAAATAGAATCACAAATAATCCAACTACGAACGTAAAAAATACATAAAAAAACACCTGACAATGAATACATTGGATACTTTTCTATTGGGGAAAAAATATATATTTGTTGTGTGTGTGTGTGTGATATGTGTAGAAACTAAGATTAGGGTGGACTCTTTGTCCAGCTACCCTTAATCCATTTTAAGAATAGCAATCTGCATGGAACAAGCATTCCTGCTTTGAAAGGGAATGTGAGCTGATGCACTGATTGGTCCATTGCTCGTTATGCCCAAACCACACCTATGACTAATGAAGCTACATCAGACAAACCTTTTTTAGATTTGTGCCGGGCGCAAGAGTAATTTAGCAGCAGACCGCAAGACCATCCAGCGAACAGTGAACACAGCTGCGAAGATCATCGGTGCCCCTTTCCCCTCCATCCTAGAAATCTTCCACACACGATGCCACATGCTCCCACGCAAGGCAATAGTATCGTTAGGACCGCACCACACGACCTCCACAGCTTTCCAGCCGTACATCAGCGTAGTACGATACCGGGACCCCCCCCGCATCAGAGCCCGGTCTGCCAGACTGATCAACAGCTTCTTCCCCAAGGCTGTGAGAGCCCTGAACTCTTCCGGCCTTCTATGCTACCCCAAAACTAAACTAAACTACAGACCAAAACTCGGCACTAGTCCACCTCACTTGCACTTTCATCACACACGTCTCCCCCTCACTGCTGTTTGTACACAAATTGCACTAAAGACCCTGTAATAATATGTATCTATTCTCCGCACATGTACCATCCTGCTTGCACATCGCACATCGTAAAGTATTCGTACAGTTTGTACAGTTTGTATAGTTTGTACTGTTTGTACTATACTGTTTATGTATAGGAAAATGTTATATTTATTTTAAATTGTTTGTTGTTAGACTGTACTGTTGAATGTCTGTACTTATGTAGCACCGTGGCTCTGTGAGGCACGACATTTCGTTCCACTGTATGCACCCGCATGTAGCGGAATGACAATAAAGCACAACTTGAACTTGAACTTGAACTTATCCTGCCGTTATAATAGCAACAGTGCCCCGAGTCCCACCCACAAAGTTACTTGCGCTTTGCGCTTGCCACTTCCATTTCAGATCATGTAAATAGGGCCCTTAAAATTCTAGAGCAGTGGGGGTAATGCAGCCAATGATTGTGATGTTGATGGTTGATTCAACCACACACCCACACACACACACACACACACACAGATATTCCTGGAATTCTATATAGAAGTGCAGTGCTAGTGCGTGTTACGAAGATGTCAGTTACTCTAGTTGATTGGGCTTTGACTTAATTTGAGGTTGTGTACACAGGTATAACAGTTTCATAGTTCTCTATAAGTGAGCATTAATTAAGTAAGGATCCATGGATCTAAACAGAAAATTAAAAATCGTTTTAAATTGTCCTGCTGTTTGTTAGCTAGCCAATTCCAACCTCTCTTGTTGAAACACTATCCCTTCCAAAAAATGTATAAAGGATATGTCTCTAAAATATATCTTTAGAGAATCCACTTTTGCTGAAGAAATTAATGAGAATGATTGTACCTATAGATTGTTTCTCTCTTAACCAGAAAGGCTAAAGTTACGTTGGGATGTATTTGCAGTTAATTATGCAGTTTTCTTCTTTTTCACCAATACAGGATTACCGATACAAGATTTAATCAGAAATAATTAAGACAGGAATAAGCATATGCCAAATTATTATAGAAGTTCTTTTTGATTTTTGTGGGAAGTTTTACTTACAGAATAAAGGTGAATACCAGCGTAGCTCTGCATGTTCAGGGCTGGTAGGGAGGGACAGTCGCCTATGAAAAGGCTCCGTGAGCATTTGGTTGTTTGGTCCCTTAAGAATGCTGAAGAAATGTTTTTAAAATAAGAATTGTGAGTGAGCTGTGACCACAACTAACAGGAATTGCTAAAAGCAAAATAGGCTTGTAACTGAACTGCTCAATTGTATAATATAGTCTGTTCTGATTCAGAAAAAGTATTATCAGTAAGCAAGCAGCCATTTTCTCTTTCTTCTGCTGCCAGTATCATAGATGGTCAGTATCTAAGAGAAGCAACACTCGCATGCACAAGGTATTGGCAGAAAATGATGATCTGACAATACTCACTCTGAAAATCTAAAAGAATGCAAATTAGGGGAGAGTTTGTAGACCATGTAGGACAAAAGAGTGTGTCTGTCTTTATACCTGCAGGGTTCATGTCAAGGCAGTCAGTTGTGATGGAGGGGGCAGGCAGTCGGAAGAATCCTTTGCTACCATTTTCTTCCTCTGTTACCATCACGTCCCCATACTGAAAAAACATTTGCAAACGGGTAAACCTCTAAGAATTCCATACGTTAATCTAATGGAAATATTTAGTGCTGCCCAAAAAAACTGAAGAAACAAGCACCAAAGAGATCCATGACATGTTCCTTGGTGAGAGCAATTGTTTTTGCCGTTGGTTTTCTATACCTTATGATTTGCAGGTATTTGGTCAACTCATTAAGCAGATCGTTGTCTTGACAAAGTGATGGCAATAGCAGCAATTACCAATCACAAACTTAAGGCAGTCCACATGTAGGCAAATATGCAACCACATCTTTAATTGGACAACTTAATTTAACATGTTAATTTTTTCAAATGATATCTGATCTCAAAATTGGGTGACTATCCACGTCAAAAACGGTTACTACTACATGGTTTGTAGTTCTCAGATGTAAATCCTGAAACAAAATATGATGTCTCAATTTAAACGTGCTTCAGGACACACTAGACTATGTTACAGAAAATGCGTCACTTGCCAAAAATGTAGGTATGAACGGCACGGTAAAGTATATCACTTAAGAGTTAAATTAGTACAAAGTTGATAGATTTTGGAATATTTATTATTCTCAATCTTAAAGATTTACATCTCTTACAAATACATGTGAAAGACTCACCAGGTACTCAGATGAGGTTATTTGATCCGTGTCAGAGAAAATGCCTTGGCCCCATTCAGAACTAAAGCTAAACTCAACAAAACGCTTGAAGAGGCCATCAAAGTTCTCCAAACTTGGCAGCATGTCGATGGCATGGTTGAGTCCTAACTCATCTTCAGGGCAGATAATACACATTGTTGAAACAAAATACTTATATTTGGGAATTCTTACAAATATTTAGCCTTGTTATTTTTCCTAAACCAACTCCAAAATGTGTTTAGGTAGTTATTCATATTGTATCAGGAAAGAGTAGAACACTCTTTCCTGATACAATATGAATAACCTTTTCAGTGAGAAAGTATATGTGTACATGTAAATAATTTGTTTGCATAATCGGCTGCATCCAAGGCAATTTCAGCCACCCTTTCAGGCAGCACTAACAACCTTAAATTGACGTACTTACATGTTGAAAATTGAATGCACAAGATGTTAAGGTAGACATCTCTCTGGATAGATGTCTGTATTTCTGCAAATCCATCTGCAGTCTCCCCAAGCACATAATATGCAGCATCCTGATTGCAAAGGTCTGTATTACCACTGTTACAAAAAAACATAGATCACAGGTCAAAATTAAACATGTGTAAAAAGGTATGATGACCAATTCATCCCTTCCCTATCCAAGTATGTTACCTCCCAGAGCAATTGCAGAAATAGGTATTATAACTTGAGGGTCCCCCAAGCACCTCCCAGGTGAAGGAAACATTGTTGTCATATAAGCATTGTGTTTGGTTAAAACTAGAATGCCCTCATTTGAAAGTTTAAAGTGCAGGTCAATCTGGATACTGAACGATACTAAAATGACAGTTATTACAATATACACGTGGTAAGATAGTGGAAACGTGATAGGCTATATTCTATCATTAACCATGTAAAGTGTACACTCAAGTACTTACCTGACTTTCTTTACAGAGCAGCTGTTAAACAGAGACAGTTCTTCAGTACAGTCAGGGTCGCAGCAGCAGTTTACATCACACCTGTTTCTCAGTTGATTGCATTGGCACAGTTTTGTAACTAGGGGGGAAACAATTCAACACACCATGAACAAGACTCATTTATCCGTGCATTTTTGTTTGGTATATCTATCTTGTAAATCTAGGGTAGTATATCATGGTTGCCAATTTAAATAGGCTTACACATTTATGTTCTGGCAAATACAACCAATACAGTAATGAGTACTGGTGCAGCCAAATTGGACATCAAAACTGAAAAGCAATTGGACAGATGCCAGTCTCTGAAGTGAAACCCAATGCAATTAAACACTGCTCCAACATGGGATCGTTTACAGCAACAGGTTATTTGCAACATGGTAGAGTATGGAAAGTTATATCAACTCTGAAAAGTGAAGCCAAAACATCTCCATTGGTCCCTGGTGGTAGGCTGCAGTACATACAAAACCCACAATTTTCCAGATATGGTTTCTGTTATTTTTGGTACTTCTTATCTAGCTCATGACTGCTCATTTTCAGATAAGTTTGTTTTTCTTTCGTTGTTTTAAGATGTAAAAAGGGGTTAGTGCAGGGGTTGGCAATCGTGGTCCTTAGGGCCCACTGTCCTGAAAGTTGTAGATGTTTCCCTGCTCCAGCACACCTGATTCTAACGAATGGGTCGTTATCAAGCTCCGAATGCGGAGTACTGGAGCAGGGACACATCTAAAATGATCAGGACAGTGGCCCTCGAGAACCAGGGTTGGACAACCCTGGTGTAACGATGGGAAATAGGATTATTCCGGCTAGCACATTAAGGAAGCATCCCGAATGTGTACAACGTTTGACAGTCCTCTACTACCTTCCCTGCTGTGTGTAGCTAATAGGACTAGTAGTACCGCAGTGTTAATTAGCCTAGCAGTACTGCAGTCGCAAGGATCACAATTCTTACCATCTTTGACAGGGAGCGATAAGGAACTCATTGACGACAGAGGTTGAGATAACAGCGATATAGGCTCTGCAGTGGACAGTGAGGTCGAGGCAGAGGTTTTCTTTGTTGGGCTATCTCCGGTCACCCGCGATTGGGTGGCATTCCTATATGCTGCGGGTGCTAAAGTTACTGTGGAATCCGTAATCACCGACTTTGAAATTACACTTGTATTCTCATTCGCTGTAAAATTCTGATAACCAAATACATCAAAAGCTGAATTATTGGTACGAGCCAGAGTATGGTTTACACTTTCCATGTGGTCTGTAGTATTCAGCTCTAAGAAATTAAATCCATAAATAGTATGCATCAGTAAAAGACCAAGCAATACCTCCATCCTGTCCGAGTTGCCTTGCTTTAGGCGTCCTTGTGCCGTTGCTAAGAGATCTTTCGTTTCAAGAACTACTTCCAGGTTAGGTTTCTACGTAGCTGGACCGTGTGTGACGTTTTCATAATGTAGAATCAATGCTTTTAATTGATCACAGATTTTCGTAATATTGGCATAGTAAAATATCAAATTAGTTACCTTTGTCACAAAAATTGTCATGTTTCCGTGATATAGCGCGAAATATTAAACGATGTGGCCTATTTCCATAAGATGTTTTTTCCGCTGGTTTGTGATTTCATCACGTTATTTTGTGATGATCTGAAAGACATCTTGCAGACGTCCATGGACAATCTTGTTCAGGACAGCGAAATAGAATATATGTTTTTGTATTACAACCTTAATTTGTATGTAGACTACGAGCGCACATCGCCACGTGTAGCAGTCGGTGATTATTTCAACAATAGTGCATAAGGCTCGTGATACAATTGGTAGCGCACACACACACACATTTCAGAAATTGTAGATATGGCTCAGTGCCCGCGTTGGTGTTGGTTGTCTGGAATCAAGATATAGTGCAGTACCCGTGATGGTGATGACAGTTCTTCGTCTAGTTCAGTACTTGTTCAACAACCACATCAGTTATAGTCTCTCTTGAGCATTCATTTAACACATTTCCAGTGCTGTAGTACATTCATGCAAATGATTATATCCCTTGATTTGTCGGTTTCCTTTAGATTATAAATTGTGATGTTTGTTGGTCTAAATGCATTATACTGATTCGCTGTTGAATTGTCTTACCACGGCAAACATACACATTTAGTTCACAACAGAAGTCATAACATGCACAACGGTGTAGCCAGTTATCATAATTGTTAGCCTACTTCGCCATAGAGAGAATTAGAATTGATACGTTAGAATTGATACCTTGAAATAAGATTAAAAGATAGCTAAATTAATCTTAAAATTAGCATTTTATTCTCCTAATTGAGCTGACAATTAGGATTTATAAATTGGAATAAGATTAATAACATTAATCATAGATCATCTTAAATCGAGCTTTATTTTACTTGGTAAATCTAAGAGAAAGTTAGATATATTTTCTCAGAATAAGACTATTTTTTTATGTTAATAGGTTTGGCAAGATTCTTCTTCTTTTTAGACTAAAATAAGTTTCTAGAAGTAAGACTATTTTACTTTCTTACCTTCTCTTACTGTGTAGATATTTTGTGCATTTGCAAACACAGTTGCAAATATTTCAATAATAAAAAGATAAACAGCTGCTGCAAATATAAATTCATAGGGGGACTTCTTAAAAAAAAGGATAATTACATTGATTTCTCAGGTCAGAATAAAATGTTCTAGTACTTCACAGATCATGTTAAAAGACGGACTAATCTTTACAAAACCTCTGAATTACTCTTCAATTATGTCATGACAATACATGAACAATGCAATTAATCACCTTTCTGATCACTCAAGACCATATAGTGACCATGTAAAAACACTTATGGTAGCTATTATGTTCTAAAAGTATCCAAAACCTTCTTTCATCTCCATTGTCTGTAGTGTTTCTATATCTGCTGCATTTATGATATTTTACACTGTTTGCTCTTTTGAGTGCAGAGTACATAATTTAAGTCTGCTAATACAATATTGGATTTAATACATCTCAATTGCAAAGTTATTATACAGAGTAACAGAAATGTTTTTGAAACACTTTTTAAATAATTAATGCAGTTTATTGAAAATACTGTTTCAATAAATGATAAGTACTGTACTCATTAAAAGACACAATTTGTCAGAATTTTTGTCTGACTATATTTGTTCAGTTTTTAGTTGTCCATCATTGTCTGAAAGAAGGAAATGTAACAGTGTTAGTTAACAATACAGTGAAAATGTTAATTTAACAATTTAATAAAAAACAATGAAATTTTGTTTCAGTTACCTTATCAATCCACTCATTGAAGTCAGAAACTCTGGTAAAAACAGTGGGCTTCTTCACATAGTTGCATCCAAGGCCAGACACAAAGCTAGCAATGCCATGAACTTCCCACACTCCCTCAGGGTTCTTGCAGTTCAGGGGTCCACCAGAATCACCCTGTAACAGTGTATGTGCAGTCATATAACATTTTACAAGTTATGTTTTCCCTATACCGCATTTCTTTTAAATAATTGTTCTGGTATCCCACTGAAAGGTATGATATCCCACTAAAATGTCTGAGTTGCCGTGCCTAACAATAAAAAAACGTGAACCAGTGCACTGCCCTTTTGAATAGACTATAGTAGAATAGTTGATCTGGCAAACAGGGTGTACATCTAGCCATGTGAAAGGATACCAAATCTGAACCATGGATCACTGTCCATGGCTTCATGACTTGCAGCTCAACATGGTGGCAACTGTTTTTATACATATTTCTCGCAAACAGCTCATTTAAATTAACACTGCATTCTTGGGTCCTGAGCAATGCATCTGCTGTACTGCAAGTGCCCATTTCTTCAGATAATAAAGTCACACATAGACAGACACACATAGACTGGCATTTACTTAGTTAAATATTACTTCCTGTACTTACATTGCAGCCACCCACAACACCATTTCCACCAGCACACACCATGGATCTGCGAATCGACACACCCCACCAGTCATTCTGTGTGCATGTCTCATGATCTACCACAGGCATAAGAGCTTGCTGCAGAGTGTCAGAGATTGGACCTCCACCTGAAATTCAATAAATATATTTTGTACCTCACCGTGTTATATATTTCAGCATGTTTCATGATGGAATACTCATGTGAAGAGTGAAACGGCAATTAAGACAATACAGCTGCGTGACTTACTGGAGAGTCTTCCCCAGCCAGTGATGTAGCAGGGGTAGTTGTGTGCCAGAATGGTGTCAGGGGCAGGTACACAGGCTAGTTGGACCTGGTTCGTCAGCGTCACATGCTCAGAAAGCTTTATCATAGCAATATCGTTGCTGATCATAAGAGAGAGAGGAGATTACATTACACTATTGTACATATACACTGTGAATACATGTGGACCACTTATCAGCATAAAGTCTATGAATGGCAATGTCTAAATGTCATATTATTGATTTGTTTCATCGTCAGTCATTGTCTCTTTACTAACAGACATTAATGCATGCGTGCTGTGAAAATATACCAATTGCTATTACAATATTGAGAAAGGTGAGTTGCAGTATGGTATATCTAGTAAAAACAAAACCTTACCCCACAGACAGCAGAATGGGGTTCCATTGTCTGTGTACAATGATCTTGGCAGGACGATAGGCTTTGGCAGTGGGCTCAGCCTCTTTGAGGTTGTGCTTCCCAACAACCACACGGTAGTTCAGCTTCATACTAGATGATTTCAACATTAGAACAAATATATACATATTTAAGATTCAAGTAGCTATTAATACAAAACATGTATTTAGGTCTTTGCACACCTAGTTAATTGTGCTGGGGTGTCTTAATTTATCATGCTACAGCTACAGATTTTGTTAGTCTGTGCTTTAATTGTGACAGTGTGTGGGATGTGTTATTTTATCGACCTACTCAATGCAGTGAGCAGCTGTCATGACCCAGTTGGTAGCAATGAGTGATCCTCCACAAGTGTGTCTGAACACAGAGTCCCTTTCATACTGCAGGGAAATCTATACCAGACAGTTGAAAGTTGTACGTATGGTGTCATTAGTATTAGTTCCTTTCAATACATTCCTCTCTGTAGGGTTTAGTCTTGGGTGCTCTGACTGAACTTCATATTTATAATGTTATCACTTCAAATTATTTTGCTTCTATTGTACATTCGTTAATATTGTTATTGTTATTTTGGACGGTAAAGACATCTTTAATATGAACTGCTAAGCTGGGGGAATTCGCAAACATGAGTGATGCAACCTCTTGCCTTGTAAAACCTGAACCTTTTACACAATAGAAACATGACTGATGTGAATTAAAACCATTTACAAATCAATGTGCCCGATTGATTATTTCAGTATCTGTAATATAAGATATGTTGGAATTCTGTTGCATTTTGATGAAGATGGAGACAGAGAAGAAGCAGATCCTGCTTTTACCTGAACTAGCAATACACAAAGGACAACAATTATTTGGGACACTGGAATAGGTATTTTCAAGGAAAACAATCAATGAAAATCTTATTTAGTTTATCCTTGTTATTTTCTTTCTTTTCATATCAATGACATAATCCATTCTGAGTTGGATTCGCCCATTTGCCAGATGGTCAGCCCATCACTGCTCATAAAATAACATGATACTCCATGGTAAACTTTTAGCCTATGTAAACTCTGCAAAACACAACTGAAGTGTCATGAAAACTACGACAATAGTAATACCTCCTTTACCTCAGAACCAGAGGGATATCTCAACATTTTAAGCATACACAGGGTGCAAACATGCTGGTGCTCTTTATACATTCAGCTGTCAATCTGCTAGCGCTCAAGGTATTGGATATTTTTCATGTGAACTCCCCGTACCTTGATGAAATGAAAATGAGAAATTACTGTACCTGCCAGGGCCAGCTGTTGGGACGGGCATCAACTCCATTGACTACTCTGGATGTGTCAGGCTGGATGGATGGGGTTCCACATCCAGCAGCTGTGGGATAGGAATAGTGAAAGTAGTAGGTAGGTACTTTCTTTAATTCTTGGTACTTTCAAAATAGGTACTTTACTATAAATAATACTAGGAGCTTATTCAACAGTTTCTATGAGCTGAACTCCACACGAGAGTTGTGTCTTGGAGTTTTGTACACTGTCTGCTAGTAATGAGTCATTCACTCTTCCTTTTGTCACATAAAGAGACGTCATATTCAACGAGAATTATGTTTTCACTTTTGCAGTAATTGAGACATATACACTGTTTTGTAACTGAAAACTGAAAACAGGTACAAACACTATATAGACTCTTCTCACATTGAATTTCAAATAAAACTTTGCTTTAAGTGAGCATGTTATCATGTTAACAATTCATTTATAAAGTCTATGGAAATATGAAATATACCTTACCAGTAGCAATGAGAGCAAAGAGGAAAATGTGTGAAGCCATGATATTGCAATCATGTCAGTGAGTTCCAGCAGAACACTCTTTATAGATTTTTCTTATCTCAACCTAAGATAGTGTGACTGAGTTGACTGACTCAGACAGTGTAACATAGATGATCTATCTAAGACTGAGATGAAGTGTCCTTCATCCCATTGGTTTTGTCAAATGGAAAGTAGATAATATTTTTGTTTTTTCATCTTCATCCTATATTTTCTTTGTCGTAAAAATGGTGTACATTCATGAATACAAATTCTGCAGCACCGTTCTTGAGCATTAGCCTTCAAACACTCCAGTTTGAAAGTTATGCACAGTGCTTGATTTACAGCAATTAATTAAAAAATTCAAAACATTTCTGTTAGTTGTAATCTATTAATTATACAAAAGACATATTTTTGCTTGGGAAATTGGTCATCTGTTTTTATTGAACAACCTTTTTTCAGTCATGAAGTGCAGTAAATGACACTGTAAATAACACTGCACAGTTGACAATAATGTATTGTGCATTTAATAAGATGCAATGAATATCAGAGACATTGTAAAAAAAAATTTTGGATTGTGTGGGCATCAAAGGAGCAAATAAATCACACTTAAAAAGTCTCATGAAGAGCACATTCAATCAAAAATCTCATCTGCTGATGACAATATGGCTGAGTCAGTGTTCTGGCCACTGTTCATTCTGTGTTAAAACGTATCTTTTCGACAAGGATAAACTGTGGGAAAGTGTCGGGTGTTGCAGGGCTCTGTGAATCTAGTGCTTACGTTTCTTTTGCTTACTCTGCAAACTTCCATAACCAACTCCACTGGTAGCAAAAATGGGAAAGTTGTTCCCACTACTTTAGATTTAAGTTTCAAGTTTTTCAAGTTGGCTCTAATTACTAACCAAATCAAAACTGGCATTTATCATTACATTAAAAACTCATGCCCACAATTGTGTTTTTCTTAGTTGTGGAGATTTTCTATTGTCAATTAAGAGATACCTGAATTACTGTGCAATCATGAGATGTAGATTTGTTTGAGATCATGTCTTTCTGACAAAACAAAGAATCTATACTATATTACTTTCTTATGCAGATGTTAGAATTCAATGTTAACACTAAAATAAATATACAAAAAAACATTTTATTTGCATAGAATTATTTTTACGATGTAGACCAGAGTGTGTATTCAACTGAAAAGTAAAGTTGCTGTGACTGCACACAGACAAACTGAAGAGGATTTAGCAAGTAGCACTAAACCCTTCCTCTCAGCAATAATGTGATGTAAATTCCAATACAATAGTTATCAAACCACACATAAATTACTTTACACAATATAAAGAAACACGGGCCAAGTGTAGTTTAGTTGCCACGTATCTGTGGTCATAACTGGGCTCAACCATTAATTATGTTTAGTCTAATGACTGATGTTTGTCTAATGGTTATATCGCAGTACAGTTTTGGTACTCAGTCCTTGTCAAAGCTTTACAACCTAAGTGATAAAATAAACCCCAAGATGAATTGTCCAATCTAACCCTCTGCTGCCAAGATTAATGTGATGACTCCAGCACTCTACGTACAGTTTACATTAAAAAATGATCAGAAACAGTCTACTGTCTGGCATATAAAGATAACTCAGAGACCGATCATAGTGCGTACAAAAATAAATTGAATTGAATTGAATTGAAACCTCCTGCAAGTTTATTATGCCAGTACCATTCTTGGCATCAGAAGCAGACAGCCCTTACCCTACCAGCTTTTCAAAGGGGAGAATGTGCATACAATATGACAGGTCTTTAATTGAGTGCCATCCATACTATTTAGTCTTTCTCCACAGTACAGTTAGCTTGCACTTTGACTGTAGTTATAGGGAAGGAAGATTATTTCAGCACCTTCAGGGGCCTTTTGCATTGTTACCTTAACAAATGAACATGAAGATCAAGCAACTGTAAACTCATCATTATAACAAACTGTATCAGACAGACTTACAGTCTGTGAAAGTGAAAACGGGAAAATTGAGGTTAGAGCTGTTCAAATAGGGCAGAAACATACATTCCATTCTCCAGAACTTCTCTATCAGCATGTAAGAGCATCTGTCCAAAGATACGCACATTCTCACGAGTATCCTCTTTCTCTCCTTCTGACAGATATCTCCATAAACAGCCTGTTCCATTCCATTTAGGTGAAAATCTGCTTTTACAATAGAACTTTACTCTGTTTATTGTCAAATTTGAGAAAGCCTTTATCTGTACAGATTATTCATTAAGGGGATTCAGTTCATGTGAGATTCATCCTACAATATATATGATCTATAAATGGGTTGAAAAGTATCATTATAATCAACATGTTTGATTTCTTCAAATTGTCACTAAAACAATCAATACTTTGTTTCACCCAATTTAGTGATACATGACCAGTTAACTCACAGAGAAAAATGTATCTTTTCTCAAATGTTTACTACACCTATTAAAATAATTTCCCACATGTTGAAACAGTACAGTTTGTAATTGAGATACTTGTGCAGGTTGCCCATGATGCAGTTGGTGATTAAGATGCCAGTGAAACACAAATACAGATTTCTTGAACTGTAGACAGTTCACCAGTACCTGTGATAAACTATGTGGCACACATACAGATTACTGGAATGATAGATAGGGTACAGTTCCAGTGATTATGTTGGCGACGGAGATTTCTGGAATCATGAATAGGTGCAGGGGAAGTTGTGGCCTGATGGTTAGGGAGTCAGGCTTGTAACCTGATAGTTACTGGTTCAATTCTCCCACCGGCAGGAATTGAAGGTGGGGATTGTGAACAAACAGCACTCTCTCTGCCTTCAATACCATGACTGAGGTGCCCTTGAGCAAGGCACCAAACCCCCATTTGCTTCCCAGGCACAGGAGCAATAGCTGCCCACTGCTCCAGGTGTATGTTCACTGTGTGTGCATGCAGTTGCCACTACTCACTGCTGTGTGTGCACTTGGATGGGTTAAAAGAGGGTTAATTTCAAGTATGGGTCACCATACTTGACAATACATCCCTTCACTCAGTATCCATGATGCAGCTGGTGATGACAGTTCTCAGTGGTTTTGGTGCATGTATTTCTCAGATCACGATTGAAATTCTCTGCCATATCACTTGTTTATTGTCCACATCTATTCTAGTCAAATTCCCAATATTGTGGCATTCTATATTCATTTAAATTAATATGTAGCCTTCATTTGTCTGCTGTTTCCTATGTTATAAATTGCTTGTTATTTTGATCAAAATGTACAATATTGGTTCTCTGTTAAAACATCTTACCACCACAAACATCTAAACATTTAGTTCATAACAGAAGTTATTACATACACAATTGTTGAGCCAGTTGTCATGATGGCCTAATTCACCATACAGCACTTGTAAATTTGAGATGTGCAATGCACATTTTTGACATCAGTAAATATGTTAATTTATGTCACAAAATTCCCTTATCCGTCCATCCATCCATCCATTGTCTTCCGCTTATCCGGGGCCAGGTCGCGGGGGCAGCAGTCTGAGCAGGGAGGCCCAGACTTCCTTCTCCACACACCTCCTCCAGCTCCTCCGGGGGAATCCCGCGGCGTTCCAAGGCCAGCCGAGACACATAGTCCCTCCAGCGTATCCTGTGTCTTCCCCGGGGGCCGCCTCCCGGTAGGACATGCCCGGAACACCTCCCGAGGGAGGTGTCCAGGAGGCATCCGAAACAGATGCCCGAGCCACCTCAGCTGGCTCCTCTCGTCATGGAGGAGCAGCGGCTCTACTCCGAGCTCCTCCCGTGTGACCGAGCTCCTCACCTCTAAGGGAAGCGCCCAGCCACCCCGCGAAGGAAACTCATTTCGACCGCTTGTATCCGCGATCTTGTCCTTTCGGTCATTACCCAAAGTTCATGACCAAATATTAACTTTGCTTAGTGTCCGGTTCTTGAGTCTGTTGGAAGGAAACTTGCTTCAGACCAGATGATCAGTCAGAGATTCCTGGCATTATTAGAGAGATACAGTATGTCACCAAAATCACAAATAATATGAAAGGTAATTTATGTTATATAAGTTCTCTAAAGGTTCTTGTTAGTTGTTTGTTGTAAAAGTGTCAAGAATTGTACAAGATGTCTCTAACATTTATATGTGTTTATATTTAGACAACAATATTTGTCACTTATAACTTTACACGGAATCCTGAGTACAGTTTCAAGCCGAATATTGTACCAGCGAGATTACAAATACAAAGTACAAGGCACAGACAATGTTGTTGGTATCATTGGAAGTGATGATCTACAAAGTGTTGCTTTTTAGAGCCTTTAAGCAAATTAAAAAGATTGGTCCCAATGAAGCTTGAAGATAAATGTCTGACGCAGAGGTGCTTGCGCATCTGATGATACACACTTGTGTTGTACTACTCTTCGCCACATATCCTTTTTAGATTATTTTAAAATCTGTCACAGCAGCCCCACAAGCAACTTCGGCCACACCCTCATCAGCCACAGCCACTCCCATGGCCTGCCATCTCCCCCCTCCCCCCCTTCTGCTTTTCCCCTGCAGGTGAGTTGGAGCCCCAAGCCCTCACCAGCTGCAGTCACTTGCAATCAAGAGACATAAAAGGACCAGCTCAATGTTCTCTGTTCTGCCAGATCGTAGACTCACTTGACTGTGCACGCGCGTGCGCTACTTGTAAAGGTATAGGGACTTTATAGTTAGTTATGTGCGTGCGCGCACATCAACTCATCATCCCCGACATATATCAATTTAGATTTTCCTGTCATTCATTGCCAGATTAGTATTTTGCCTTTTTTGTAGTCTGTGCTGCAGCAATAGTTTGAAGACCTTTTAAATTTCTCAAAGATTTTTGTCTCAGTAACTTTGTCTTGCCTCTGCTTTCAGGATCACCAGCCTACTTGCCAACCAGCCTTGCCAGCCTGCCAAGCAACTGCCCAAAATATCAATACTGGACCTTTACAGTATTTTATATAATGTGTTGATTATACATTTAATACTTGATGCTTATACTCATATAATGATGAACATTCTAAAATGGACCCTGCATGCTGTGAAGCTTTGGAGACATTTTCATTATTTACCAACGTTTATTTGTGGTTTCCCTAACAGTACGCAAAAGGTCATTAGTCTCGATCTTCTGTCCAAAACACCATTTTGGAGGACTGTTCATTTTTATATGCAGGCTATGGTTTTGGCCAAGAACAGATTAGTGTGAAGAAAATAAGTACATAGATACATATAATTGATATAAGAGATCCCGTCTTGAGGATATCAGCATAAGCCTGTCCTACACTGCCTCTCACCACCACTTCCCACAGACCTTTCCCCTCTGCCTGCTACCTCCAGAGATCTACTTCCCCCTGTAGCCAGATAGGGCTGGGGTTAGTTGAGTGCCACGGTTGCCAAAGAACTATTCTACTAACTGTCCTGCCGCGGCATCCAGCAGATGTTTTCCCCAGGAAGGTGGGTTATGTCGCAACAGACCGTTTTGTTTTCTGTGTTTGTATTTTAATTAGGACTGTTTCAATTACTGCTGTGGGAGGTGAGAACAGAGTATGGGTAGGTTATTGCCTCTCATTGGGAGGGTATTGGGTCTCCTCTCTAACGGGTGACATAGACTAGGTGGATGTTTTTATCGACCATCCATTTTGTGGTAGTTGCAGTGACTGGTTGGAGTGTGATGTGTTACAGCATACATGATTATAAGTGAGCTTAGCTAGAGTTTTGCCTAGCTATGTGTGCCATGATTACACTGAATCGAGGGGTGTAGTGTGGTTTACTTAGACCCGAGCTGCTCTTGTGCATCCTCTGTTGTGCCCTGGGTAGCGTTCACCTATTTGTGAATTATAGACATTACCTGTGTCCAGTTTAATAAATACTTCTTGAATTGTCACCCTTGTATTTGTAATTCGTCAAGGCTCTGATGCTCTTAGGAGTAATTTCCTGCTACATAGGACAGACCAACATTCCTAATGGACCCGAGGAAGTGATGGTCCTGCCACTTAAGCAGACTCTGGTCAATCTCATTGAGAACTGTGGAGACAGATCTCAACCAGATTTCCGAGAATACTAACCAGGGTCATCATGGTAAGGCCATTTGTTTCTGTGCATACATTTTGCATCTAAAATGTAACATTTAAAAACATGTACGTTTCTTTGTTGTAAGCATTCTGTTTGCAGATGGAGACTCCTAGAAATGGATGGGACGCCCTGCTCTAATTTATCTCTGGGAGTTTGGGATGACCCAACAATTATCATTAAATGAACAGTCGGTCATAAGGATTTGCATGTGTGCACATCCTGATGTTCAACTTGATAGCTCCACCTACAAAATAAATTTGCGCTCAACTCCATTTCCCCTTTGCCTTTCAACAGACCGAGGGACTTGTAAAGGTATAGGAATTGTATAGTGAGTCGAGGCATTCGTTCGGGTATTGTGATTATCATGTATTACTTATTTTTGTACACAGCCGGATGATGCGTTTAGCGTGCGAGCTTTTTCACGAAAGAACGTGCAAAAGAGATGGGCACTGGACGGCGAATTGAAAAGGTTTCACCAATAAAGACGCTATTCATTTGCCGTTATTGCGCATTGTTGGCTGTTATCACAGCCGTTTTAGTCCAGATGTGCGCTGCGTTTAACTTAGACGTTGAAAATCGGAGCGTGTACACTGGACCTAAAAGAAGTTTTTTTGGTTATTCAGTAGAGTTCTACCAGGGTTCATCAAGGTGAGTGTGCGTAAAGTAATGTATTTGTCTGCCTTTCCTGTTTTGTCAGTGCACTGTGTCTAAGGTCTACAAAATCTACAGGGGTTGGTCTACATTTAGGTCTTTTAATATTTAATATAAGTTGGATTTCCTAAGTACAATTGCATCATCAATCAAATCATAAATGTTAGGTTTGTATACCGTTGGCAAGAAAGTGACACATCCGTAGTAAGAACTATGATCATAGCAGCATAAGTGGTTCAATTCTTAATACTTGTAAAATCGTAATCGTACTCGTAAAATGCAATACTCTTGTTGGTTGACAGAGTGGGATAAAAGTGTTGATTTCACTTTATGCACACCAATTACTAACAGGTACCATCCACATTTGACTCAGTGAGTTTTGCATTCACAGCAGAAGACAACCAGTCTGTCCTTTACAATCCTCTCTTTGTTACTTTGTCACTCTCACTACCCCTGTTCTTACATTATTCTTACCCCCCTCTTTCTTCCCCTCTGTCTGCCTTTCTCTCCCCCCTTTTTTCTTTACTTTCAGATACAGAATTTATCTGCTGCAGCAGTTTAACAGAAAAATGTACTCAGATCTTGTTAGAGCTTTATGATGAATGCAAACGTGACACATGACAATAAGGAGTTTCTGATTGTCTTTGGGTGGGTAAGCGTATGTTGTGGGGTTCAAGATGATGTTATTAAATTGCACAATACTTTTCTCTGCAGCCCTTTGTGTATTTTTCTGGTCTAGATAATGCTCCAAATTCTGCTGTAATTGTTTCCTTTAAGTATTTAAGATGGATAAAGTTACCTTCTTCAAACGCCACTCCACATGCAATTCCTGATGTGACTCAATGACAACTAGGAACTATTGTGTTTTTGGAAAGGAAACTAAGTCTTTTCAAAGATGTGTGACCGACTCAGCAGATGCTGTAGGGTGGGGAGCATGGTTTAATGTTGTGGTCATCCTCTTAGATTATGTCTAAGACGTCTTCACATTCGCGGTTCCAATCACTTGTGTTGAGACATGATAACATTTGACTGTAAACATTAGTAATAGTATGGTATGTGTAGGTGGCTGTAACAAACTCAATGTCTGGACTTGTTATTTTAAAACATTTTGTTAACTTACCCAAAACAGTGCATGGTTCTTTTGTTACATTCTACATCCATCACCCACCTCAGGGGTACTTTGCAACTCATCACTTTTGAAGGTTGCAGGAAAGTTGGAAGGACTCTTTGAATCTATAAACTGGCCACAGAGTGAATGGTTTATAGAAGGCAAATCACAGCATTTTTCTTCTTGTGCTTGACAGACATTTAGATGCCCCTTGATGAGTCTGTTATTGTTGCCTCCAGCTCCAACCCTAAACTAACTTCCCTGAGATTTTTGGAGGGTTGTTTTGGCACAGCACGTCTTGAAAACCTTGAAAGGCATAGCTTGGTTTGTCACTTACCTTTCGACCATGAACGTGAACGTGTCGTGTTGTTAACAGAGCCTGAACCTACAATGAACTCATATATTGCCTATACTATCCTATTCTTTAGCAGTCGGAATAGCAGAAGGTGCAGTAGTTTATACGTGTGCAAATGTACAGTTATCCAACCAATTCATTTATATGGCATGGAAGGCATAGATAGACCTTAGCAACCCACTTTTATGTACAGATATGAACCATTGAGCGAATCATGGAAACTGTCTGATCCTGGTGACGGTTATTCACTAAAATTACTGTGTAATAGTGAGAACCCTTCAAGCATGACTAAGTGATAAGGAGACCGTAAAGCTATACTTCACTCAATACAAATCTTTTGAAAGT
The DNA here is from genome assembly GCA_036571765.1 of Plecoglossus altivelis. Classification (NCBI taxonomy): domain Eukaryota; kingdom Metazoa; phylum Chordata; class Actinopteri; order Osmeriformes; family Plecoglossidae; genus Plecoglossus; species Plecoglossus altivelis. The sequence continues at coordinate 1,887,884 of BROE01000020.1, forward strand.
TTTCAAAGTACGAAAGGGGTTTGCCAGATCCCAGTAGACTATGATTTAAGACTAATTTTGTAGTGAACATTTGGAATGTTCTGGAAGAATTCACATTTTTTAACTGCAACTTGTTAGTGTTGAGAAGTGAATGTACAGTTGCACTGAGATGTGTGTTTACTGTTATAAAAGCGTGTTTACAATGTGCCGATGCACTATTTGTTTTGTTTACCTCACAGTGTCAGCATTCTGATTGGTGCTCCCAAGGCCAACACCAGTCAACCAAACATCATTGAAGGAGGCTCTGTGTTCTCATGTCCCTGGAGCCAAGGCCAATATGATTGTAACATCATCAACTTTGACAGTAAAGGTACTTTGATCAAAGCAATGTACAACGAAGTATGAGTAAAGTTTGTGTGAGAATGTGAGAGTATGCGTGTGTGCATGCATGTTTCAAGGTGTAACTTTGTAGTCAGCATGTGCTGACTGAGTTGAATAACTTGACCATAGATAAAGCTGATGTAGGCATGTTTGGCAAAGTTAGCTATTTTTGGCTTCCATTCCAAATGATTCAAACCATAATATCTCAATCCCTCTCTTCAAAGCCACTCCAACAAAACACATGATCACAGAACTGCCGGGAGACTAGTCTAGTTAGTCCTTTAGAGAGATAACTTTTGAGAGAGCATCAGTTTTTTCACAAGTTACCCAATGTAATAATACAAACAACACTATCAACGATCCTAATGATTTGTCGTGGTTATTACAGTCCTGAAACACACACAGATATCGGATTGATTTCAAATAACCGAGAAATCTTTAGATATATCGGTTGCTTTCAAAATGTGAAATTTATTTTGGAAATGAAGACAAAACGTATCTCTCAATAACATTACCTACACCAGTAACGAAGACAAAACGCATTTCTCAATAACACCAATTTCATAATACACCAGTACACATAGAACTCAAATTTAGTACTTTTATAGACAGAAACAACAATCCATCCAAGTATTCATTTTCATTTGGTTTATGACACACATTTGACACAATGATTTGTAACACATAATGCAAATAAATCAACTTTATTTTACACATCGGGGAGAAGTTTCTCTGATGTTTTCGAGTATAGTCAAGCAGCATTATGTAATGGCAAGTTTCAAAACTGGTGTCCATTCACCATCACTGTGATTGCAACACTGCAACAGTTTTACAATTTGTCTCCTAGTTTCACAGTTTACAAGTCCTCTTTTCAAGCCCACCCCAAAATAGGGCTGTGACATTTTGGTTATCTTAGCATAATTTGTTTAGTCAAACTAGCCTTTTGACCCTGAGGTCAAGTAGCCAACCAGCTCTTTAATTGAAACCATCCTTTGAAGTTTCTGCTGTGCTTACTGATAATTATGTCTACTTTACATTTTAAGGCTGCCACTTTGGAACGCCACAGGGATCAGTGTCTTCTCAAAGCCTTGATTTCCTGCTGTATTGTAAATGGCTATAATATATATATGTAATATAATATAATAGTTTAGAGTTACAAGGACCTAGGAGAATCCTGCTCAGTTCCTGTGACCAGTGAGGCGGGAACCCTTCCGTCTGACAAGCATAACGTGATGAAGGGTCGGGGTTGCGGCAACATAAACAGTCAGAGAGACTGGGATATCGTGTGATACTTACACACACCACGAACACACAGAGACACCAACACACCAAACTAACTCGCACAAATATACTTAAAAACAAGCATAACAACCCTTGCACACACAAACAAACCAACACCGTTCAATGCGGAAATATACATAATCATGTATACACATTAGGCACATGTATTTTCGACTACATGTGAGAACATACACAGTAACTTTGTAAAAGTCTAGTATCCACATACACAAATTTTGAACAGAAACAGACTGCAACTTCATACTGACCACTCCCACGACACACACACTCACATACACCAATGCACACTCTTTTAAACTATTGGCTAATCTCATAAACCAATTCAGGAATTTAGACAAGCCTCTCGGCCAGATGTGTTCAAACACACATACGCATGCATACGCACACTCACACTGGCTACCAATCACACACACATTGCCCCAGGTCCTTCCTCTTTCTGTGCTTGTGCAGGGCTCTGTTTTATATACTCCCCAGAGTGAGGTTCCAGACCAGTTCAAAGGGTGTACCGTGTCTAGACAAAGTCCAGACCCATGCAAGCTGTCAGCCGGCCAGGTAATCAGTCAGTCAGATAGACAGACAAACTATCAGCCAGCCAGTCAGTCAGCCATCCAGTCACTCTGTCAGTCAGTAGCCATCCATCCAACCAGACCAGCAGATAATAGCCAGTCAGTCACTCAGCAGAACTAAAAGAAGATTACCTTTCACCAAATACATCTTAATGAGATGTGCCTTGCTGAGCTGTGAAGATGTAGCTATGATGGCATCCTGAATATTCACTTGACTGCTCAAAGGTGCTGTTAGTCCCCCCTGCTCCTCAGCCCCTTTATCGTTGATGCTGGCTGACTTTCAATCTAGATTTTTATCTTAGAACATCACTTTCCTGACTGTTTTTTAAAAGATCCAAACCCTTAAGGACAAACTACTGGGATATATAGTAGTAACAACAGCAGTTGAACTAAGTTCAACTCAATGTTTAATGTTTGAGTATCATATTAGAAGGACCATTGTGGGAAGTGATACGTGCAGTATGAATCAATATTATAAAACACAGAGGAGAGATAGCCCCAGGGATTGTAAAACAGACATCCTCGACATGTTGATTGACTTAAAATGTAATTCTGCTATTCTGAATGTGAGGTATTCCTAGAATTTACACATTCTGTTCAGCCACTCACTGCAGAAATAAAAGCTGAAAATGTTCACAAGGCAGTGCTGCCTTTAAGGTTTCCTAGTTTACTAACAGCTTTTTCTCAGTCATTCTGTTATCATCCAAATGCACTTCCATTTTCTCTTTGCCATGTATTAAGGTGACCGTCATTTCCATATCAACAACACAGACCTTCCAGTGGAGTTTAAGTCCCATCAGTGGTTTGGGGCAACCGTACGTTCCTATGGTAACACTATCCTGGTAAGACATTACCCACGGGTGTTTTCTAGTTCATTTTGTTAAACTTAATACACTTGCAACAAGTACAGGTACTGCTCAGGGAGAGAAGGGTTGAAGGTGGAAGTGGGGAGGACCTAGCAGCACTTTTGAAATCTAACTGATTTGGTTTCAAATATTTGTCAGGTGTATATGCATATCGGAAGTTTGAGATTGAGTGCTATTTTTCAAAAGAGGACGGTACATTGACCCATTTTCCTTAACATCTGTTTTCCCATCACCAATCTTCTCTTTATTCTGGAGGCATGTGCTCCTAGATACTACTGGAGAACTGAACATGATATGCCCTTTTCTGATGCCACTGGGACCTGCTACCTCTCTGTGGATGACTTCCGCATGTTTGTGGAGTACGCTCCCTGCAGGACAGGTACTGTACTCCATAAGATTCAGTTCTTCAACCCAACTTGAAAAAAATACACATGAAAAAGTATGATAACATAAATATATATATTTTTATTGTACATTATCTAGATTCACATATAATTTTTTTTTGTATCTTGTAAGTGATCCTCTCCTGGCCTCTTCCCCCTTCCTCTCCTGTCCTCTCCTGTCTACATCCTCCCCTCAGAGAGACATGGCCCTGCTGGTCAGGGTTACTGCCAAGGTGGTTTCAGTGCTGACTTCACTAAGGTAAGTAAAATCCATAGTAAATCACTATGCTGTACAGCTATAGAAACATCTATTGCTGTCACTTTTGCAGTTTTTCATGTTGGCCAAACAATGGAAACCCCCTTGATTCAATGAAAGAGGGTAAGTTATACAGTGTAAAGCAAATAGAATAGCAATCTTTCAAATGTATGGGTTACATCAGAACAGTTTGAAATAAGGTTTAATTAAATTGACATTTACTGTAATAACAATTCAAATGAATAATTTACAAGACAAACATGCTACAAAACAAAGGTCTTGAATCTCACCTACTCTTACCTACCACTCCACATTGTAACATGTAACGAGAAAGAGATAGAAATGAGCAAGAAAAGGTAGAAGTTGAGGAGAGGGACCTCAGGAGAAGTGTCTTGAGAGCAGCTCTCCACATTTCCTTTTAGTAACCCAACTATTATTGGTAAGAACAACCAATCAGACCACACCTTGACTTTTACTTATCAGATGTGACTACCAATCCAATGGTAAATACACAATTAGGTGTGAGAGCCATCAAGGAAAGACTTCATCCGGTAACATCAGTTTGGCATTCATGTTCCATTTTATGGGGTTGTCCTTTTAGACTCCTGCTAAGATTTTCACACAGTTAGACATCTGAACATTGTGTGAGCAGCACCTCAAATCTGAAATTAAGTCTCCTTTGGGCCATGAACACCTCAACATCTTAGTCCCATATCTGTTATTTCTTGGTTTCAGGATGGAAAGGTTGTTCTTGGAGGGCCAGGCAGCTTTTACTGGCAAGGTGAGCAAGCTGGATGAACAAAAAAATATATGTTTAAGTAGCTTGTGTTCAAAAAGAATTTGAGTATTGGAATATTGTTCTCCCTTTGAGATCTGTAGATCATACCATGAAGAATAATTCAGAATATTATAAAATCAGACTTGAATCAAAACCATCTATTTTGCTATCTATGTACTAATTCTGGCCAAGGTATAAGGCATTTTATGCCGTAAAGTCTACTATAAATATCTTGATTTAATTTATTCTAATATAGCTGTCATAATATGTATCAAACCATCTATCCTGGATGTCTAAAGAGAGGTTAACAAACAAACAATAATAATATTATTAATATTAATAATATATTGTTATTATTATATAATATTAATTAATTAATATTATTATATGCTAATACTAATTAATTAATAGCATTATGAAATAATATTAAGTGGTACGGAACCAAATCAGTATCATGTTTTGAATTTTAAAAGGCATTGAATACTTAATATTGAAATTTAAACATTGAAATAACATGGATTTTTTTAAATGTAAAAAATACTAAATCTGATCCAGGTTGCCTAAATACGAACAGTAAAATTGAGAAAAAAGTACAGCCACTCAAATTTGAATTGTGAAATATGAGCCCAAAAATTTAGAGCTCATAAAATTTGAAGCCAAAAAATTCAAACCTATGACCTATAACTACTCAAAATAAGTATCGCAACATCCTCTTGTTTTAACAGTAACAGAAAGCCTCTTGTTTTGACAGTCAGTTTGACCTGTTCTCATCCATCCATCCTTAGGCCAGCTGATCTCTGCCACCATTGAGGAGATCATCAAGGCCTACTACCCCTCTTACTTCCTGCTTTCTGTTACCGGGCAGATTCAGACCAAGCAGGCGCAGGGGATTTATGATGACAGTTACCTGGGTAAAATGCTCCGCCTCTTTATTTAACTGTTATTAGTAAAGTAAAGTTTTGTCTTGTGATAATTATGCAGCAGGAAAACACCTTGCCATTGAGTACTATATTTGCCATTGCAGGGTTACATCTCTGTTTGCCTCATTCTCTCCCCCCCCTCTTTTCTGCCTCTCTCTCTCCTCCTATCAGGATACTCTGTGGCTGGAGGAGAGTTCAGCGGGGACAGTGTTGAGGGTGAGGTTCATGTTGATAGACTGGCTTATGCATGGCTAACCCTAGGTTTTACTTACTCTGTAACTTTGTAGAATAGTTAACCACTCTCTACCACATCTGCCTGACATTTGACGTATTGTGCTGATTGACCAGAAATCATTCATCCTATTACATCTTTGCTGTGATCTACGAAACAGTCTTAGCCTGTGCAGCTGTCTTATTGAACAAATCATTGAAATATGAAGTATAGAAAACTGAAACCTAATCAATATCCATCTCATTTAGCAAAAATATCTTGGGCTAAAATAAACAGAGTTTTTTTTATATGCTAAACCGGATTTCTGTTCTGTCATTGTTTGTCTGTCTTTACAGATTTTGTCACAGGGATCCCCAAAGGACTCATGCTATATGGTTTAGTAAGGAGGCCTGAGATCCCAGCATTCATTTGACGTTGGGCTTGTTAAACATTAAAATGGGAATATTATGAGACATTTCAAGGGAACCTCCTTGATTACAACATTAACTTTACTCTTACTTTTGTTTGTTTGTTTGTTTTTTCTTTGAAATATGTCTAATGTTGATTCAAAAAATTGAAGCTAATTTTTCTGTGTATCTAGGTGTCCATACTTGATGGCAAGGATCTCAAATCCATACTGAACTTAACAGGAGAGCAGGTATGTATATTTAGAGAGAGACTTAGTTACCAAAGGAGACAGAAACAGCATTGGAAAGAGACAGAGGAAGAGTGCATTTTGCATGAATGTGTAAGCATGTGTGTGAATGCACAGGTAATGAGCCAAAGGAATTAGTTCTGGAGAGAGTATTATCCCTGTGCCAGAGTAACGGACACAGACTGTGTGTTTGCAAAGCTTTGAATCAAAAACAAAAACAAGGAATTTTACAACAGTCATTATCAGCTTCTACTGACTCACTGTAGTTGACCTAGTACTGCTGTGCTATGGAGTGAGGTTCAACATGGCGTTCAGGTGTGCTCCCTTATGTCACTGTGCTCAAGTGATCTCTTTTGGCAGTGTGCATACATATGAATTTTAGGTGGATATATGTGCATATGTTAAGATGAATATTTACAAGAATTATCTTTTGTGCTTGTCCATAAATGGATGGGGTGCGTTTTAGGCACTGGGTAAATGAAAACCCCCCCGCAAAGAGTCAACAGCAGTAGAATGATCTGAAGTACACCCCCAGTTAAAACAGTCTTGACAATCTATTTACAGTTAGCGGCCTCCACATGGGAGCTTTGACGGTGCTGACCAGCTCAGCTGAATAAACATTGTCAATAGAGTATATCTGCTCTCTCAAAGGGCCTTAAAATTTGGGTTTGTCAAGTGTTCTGCTTGATTTTGATTTGTTTTTGTTGTCTTAGGCCAACAGGCCTTTTCCAAACAAACAGCCCTGGATCTAATTTTGGCTGTATGTAATTCTGTGCTGTCATTGCTTTACATAATTATCAGCATGGCTGAGCAAGAAGAGAAATAGAGAAGGAGAGGAATGAGAGGGCCGATGAAGAGAGAAAATGGGGTGGGTTGGGGTAAGGTGAGGCAGAGAGAGATGTAGACCCTGTGGTATGATTTTAGACCCTGCCTTGTATTTGATTTGTTTCAGATGGGGTCCTACTTTGGCTACACAGTGGCAGCCACAGACATCGACAATGACGGGTGAGTAAATCCAGGTGTGGGGGGGGAGGAGGGAAGGAACATGGGATAGTGGGGAGACCGGAGGTGGAGAGCAATATGGAGACAATGGAGAGGTAAAGGGAGAGGTAGTGAAAAAGGTAGAAAGAAAAGAGAGAAATTGAGAGAGAGAGAGAGAGAGAGAGAGAGATTGTAGGGTTGTAAATAGGGTTGTAAATACAGTAAACCAGATTACCCAAAATTACAAAAGAGAGATTACAGTGTATGCAATTGTATGTGTGATAGATTGGAAGCATATCACAGATAGAGAGAGATTCAAAGAAGGAGAGAAAAAAGGAAGATTAGGAGAGAGACATGAAGGAGAAAGAGATGGATAGGGTAAGAGAGATTAAGAAAGCGATTAAGAAAGACAGGGATACAGAAAGAGAAAAGATTAAATAAACTTGCATTGCTTGCACTTCCTCACCCTCTGTCATGAGTTTGTGAAAATCCTGGGTACTTCTTTAGAATTTATTTTCAAACATTTTCTAGATCTTCTTGTTTAGTGTAGTTCACTTCTCTGTTGTCACTGGGATTACTTCTCCAAATGACTTTGCTAAAGGCTCACTAATGTGCATAATCACTCAACTCTCACTGTTCTGACTGAGAACCTAAAATACTGATCTATGTTATTAGATCATCAATTCAAGCTTGAATGTGCATAGTATATTATTTAGTTCTTAATAGTTTTAATTTAGCACAGACTTCCATCCTAGCAACATACAAGGTGGATTTGTTTCAGGGACCTTCGATCTTTGGTCTTTCTCTTCTGCTGCTGTCTCACTCTCCCCTTCACTCCACCCCACTCCTCTCCTCTCCTCTCCTCTCCACTCTTCTCTTCTGCACTCCTCTCGCCTCGCTTTTTCTTGTCAAATGTTTCCTTATATCCAATTTTTTTTCTTCTCTTCCTACTCCAACTGACAATTGCTCAATTTCCCATTACAATTCTCATCTTCTGATTTTTCGCTGCATTCCCCTCCACACTCCAGTCTGATGGATCTAGTGGTGGGCGCTCCCATGTTCATGCGGAGCTTGTATGGGCGTGTTGAGGAAGTGGGCAACGTGTACGTGTACCTCCAGAGAGGGTCTCTGGTGCCCGGCCAGCCTTCAAGCCTGCAGGGGACGCAAGTCTTTGGGAGGTTTGGCAGCTCCCTCGCTCCACTGGGGGATCTCAACCAGGACGGCTTCAATGGTAATACCACAAAAAAGCTCCACAATTGCATTACTTAAAGATTTCTTGAATAGCAGTTTTTTCTGTCTTGTTTTGTATGTACATGTTCTTATAGAACAATTTCCTTAAGGATATTGTTAGTTATTATCTTGTTTTATCTGGCGAAGAGATATAGTGCTGTTTCTTGCAAAAGAGCTGATAATAATATGGTAACAGTGTGCATTCATGGTTTTAGCTCTCCTTGTAAAGTGATGAATTCATTTCATTGTATTTTTTGATAGTGTGTGTTTTGGTTTCGCTGTTTCTCTTTAAATGACAGGCATAGTTTTAGGCCTTTCAGAAGGCCTAAAAAAGGCCAGAAAGAACTTTAAATCATACTCAAGGGCAGTTACAGTTCGTCTCTATTGCTTTTACACTAACATTGGAAGTTTAAACACGGTGACTAAACCTCATTCCTCCTGTTCCTCCAAATTATGCTCAAATTGTCGAGTGAAAATTACTTTTTACTCATTTTGCAGTTCTATACAACTCTCACACCTGGCCAGACAGACATATTAGGAATTAAGGAATTTATTTTTTCAGTACAGAATATGCAGTAGTCTCATTCAAATATAACAGGATATAGCAGGCTGTTGTACTTGGACTGGATAAGCTTAAAACTGATGAGATTATCTTAGTAGTGGTTTCCACTCATAGTGTTTTCCATGGAGAACATCAGGGTTCAATTTGGATCTTAATGGCTTTTTATTTGATGGTGTGTGATTTGAAGACAGGTTTTAAATTGGGTACAATTTCATAAAAAAATCTGTGTTTGCTTTGAGGAGATTTGAGGACTCTGAAAGAAAATGAAAGAAATTAGAAAAATACAATTTTCACTGATTAATTACTTATCAGAATTGCCTCTTAATACTCGTAACAAAATATAATCTTGTGTGTTAATGCTTTTAGATGTAGCCATTGGCTGTCCCTTCGGAGGAGATGACCACCAGGGATTGGTCTTCATCTTTAATGGACATTCTAGTGGACTAGAGGCCATGGCCACACAGACTCTAGCTGGCCAATGGGCATCTTCAACCTTTCCCGCCAGTTTTGGCTATGCACTCCGTGGTAACACAGACGTGGATCAAAATGGCTACCCTGGTAAGCCATGGTTCAGTCAAAGTTTCATTTCAAAAGTATTGAAATATTATTTGGTTTGATGTAGTATCCTCACACAATCTTTTTTTTAGATCTCATTATAGGTGCTTTTGGGGTTGACAAGGCTGTCCTATACAGGTATTTCCCCCCAAATAAACATTATTTGCCTTTTACATGATCATATGGTCATCATATGGTAGGAACTTCATTAACCAATAATGGGAGATTGCATATTTACTGTAAAGGTATGTGCAACTTTGATATTGGTACAGTATAGTTTTCAAATTCCTTAATATTGGTTACCATCCTCAGAGCTCGGCCTATAGTAAATGCCAGTGCCTCTCTGCTCGTGCATCCTACTATGGTCAACCCTGAGGAGAGGACCTGTGTAGTGACCAAAGGGAATGAGACTATCCCTGTTGCATGGTAGGTAGTAATGTTCTTTTCAACCCTACAAAAACAGAACAGGTCTATCTTCTGAGACTGAGAAAAGGTCATTGACTTGCCTTAAAGAATGGTGTATGTTTAGGGCCAATGAACGTTTACTATAGAAGTTCAATATGATACAAGTTATGGTTTTACGTTGACATTTAACCGATGTGTTCCCAGTTTAGCACTGTTGTGAAATAATAATGAAATTCTCTTGACTTTTGAACCTTAAGAACATGAGGTCAAATTCGCAAGTAATCATATAAATAGCTAAGGCTAATTAGGTCAACTCAAGAGGTTATGGTAATTGAGGGGTAATGTGCCATCTCATAGTTTTACAAATATGTATCTGGTATTTACTTGAAGAAAATGTCAGGCATTTATCATCTCCGTCTTGTAAGAAGTGTTAATATTCTCAGCACAAGCAAAGGGGAATAATCCTTTTAATTTCACTGAAACTTCTGCTACCTCATTCAAAATGCCGTCCATAAATTAAAGGTAAATATTAAATACAGTGCTGTTTGTAGTAGTACATTGTGAGTCAATGTTGCTGGGAGACTGAGGGGGAACAGAGGTGGAGTAAGTGTGAACAAGTGCAAGGGTGGAGCAGCATTCTCATACAATGAGATATTCTGTTTGGCACTCTGGACCCTAGGCAAGGCAACACACCCATTCAGATGACCACACTTACATACACATACAAACATGTAGCACATGGATACTGTGCACTTGCACACATTTAAAATCCCCTTCGAAGGTACGGTAACATAGGCCCATCGTTGCTTGAACATTGGATAAACACTGGAATTAGTTTAGAGTCATTTTCTTTGTAATTGCTATTATTTCATACGTATACGTATATATATATATATATATATATGGTATAATGCACGTATAATGTACGTATATGGTATAATGCACGTACAATGAATTCCAAAGAACCAAAAACTCACTTATGGAAACACCAAATCTACAATTTATGACATTCAGTCAAAAAGTAAACGGCCTTGGAGTTGCTACAAGTTGGGTCCACAGCTGAATACTGACAAGTATACAATTCTTATCTTTGTTATTTCTTTAACAACAAACACATACATGTTTGTTATTAAAGCTTCAGAATGTCAGCTACTAACATACTACGATATAGAATATGCTAATACTAATGGGTTTGTGTTAGTTAGAGGCATAGTTGCAGTATTCAGAATGATTACTTCATTTTAAATATTGTTTAGTTCTCTTAATGTAAAACTCCGGAAGTAATACAACTTTTTTATTATCACTTTCCAAGACCTTGTGCTGCCAACTGTATGAGTCAATGTTATTTGTACTTACTGGGTTCTAACTGAAAGACTCTGCCTGCCTCCTCAGTGCCAGTCTCTCTTTCTGCATCTCAGCCCATGGAAAACATCTCCCTGCTGATTTAGGTGAGTCTATGTTTCCCTTTTCAACCCCTCTGTACTACACACAAACACGCACACAGGCACAAGAAAGCCTACACCAAAGCATACATACAAACAAACTTGGTTACAGCTGGTCATCATTAAGATCCTTTGTGTTGCCTCAGACATACAGGAGCCTCTGGGCCCAATCTAGTTCTTAAAGTTGAGAAATGCTAATTTAGAGTTTGTCAACGTATAAGTGTGAAGTTATTATGAATGTGTATGAATATGCTTTTTACCAGTTGTTTTTACAATCACTATGACAATGTTTTTAAATACAAAAATGTTCCTAAACTTTTAATGCACCTATAACACACAATTATCAAAATGGTTTATGTATATGCATCTATTCTTCGCACATGTACAATACTCTTTGCACATGCACATCGGTAAGTATTCGTACAGTTTGTATAGTTTGTATCCTGTTTAGTTTATGTATAGGAAAATTGTTATATTTATTTTAAATTGTTTGTTGTTTGTCTGTACTGTTGAATGTCTGTACTTATGTAGCACCGTGGCTCTGTGAGGCACGACATTTCATTCCACTGTATGCACCCGCATGTAGCGGAATGACAATAAAGCACAACTTGGCCTTGAACTTGAACTTGTATATGAAATTATAGAAGCTGCATTATTTTTAGTTATGCTAATTTTTTATATGTGCTTACCTCTATACAATAGATAGAATATTGATCGTAGATTGTGGTTTGTAGCCCTGCGACTTGCTGGCCCCAGTCCAGGGTGTACACTGCCTATGGCCCAAAAGCTACTGGGTTAGGCTCCTGTCACCCGTGACCCCTAAATGGGAACAAGCGGCACTGCAATCCCTCCTAGGGATTAGCAGTAGATAATGGATGGATGAATGGATGGATTGTGGTTTGCACTCCAGTTTTTTCCCAACAAAACATGTGTTCTTTGAGCACCACAGCACATTCCAACTCCTCTCCCTGTCTGGGTACTCATCTTCCCTTTCCCTAATGCCCTAGTTCCCTAATGCAGGCATTTTTGTGACTGTCTTTCTGCGAAAGAATTAGTCAATTTGGAAGTATAAATCCATTGTTTTGGACTTGGTTGAGCTTGTATGCAAAAGAATGTGTGGTGTGAGGTCAGGCCCCGCTGGGATTGGAGAAAAAAAACTGGTGTGTGTGTTTTTGTTAAGCAGGGTTTGTGGTGGAGGTGCAGCTGGACCATCTAAAGCTGACTCAGACAGACTCAGAGTGCAGAGCTCTGTTCCTGGACTCCCACCAGGCAAGCCTACTGAATAACATCACTTTAGGCAACGGAGGACGGATTTGCCACAATACCAGAATATACCTGCGAGTTAGTCACTTCAACTATTACACATTTTCATTTTTTCTGCTCTTTGAAAGGATTCTACAAATTGAATTGTAGTGTAATGCTCACAAAATGTATTGTTCTTTACATACCCACAGAAATTAAAACAAACTTTGAATTATGTTCCTATATAAAAGATCCAGCTGTGGAGGATTTGTAATGTTTCAATGTTTTTAGTTCTGGATTACCCATTCATGACAAATATTATAATGTTTTTTTTTCAATCTTATTATCAGTCTCTCACTGTCTCTACTTTTTAAGTTGACATGTCGATATCTTAAATTTGGGCTTCTTTTCTAACTGTTTTGAGTGTGTGCAAATCACTTTGAGTACGAGTCTGTCCTCTTACTATATTGATCATCTTTCTATCTAATTGTCTTGGCCGCAGGGAGAAGAAGAGTTCCGAGATAAACTCTCGCCAATTTATGTTACCCTCCGCTTCAGTTTGGACCCGCTTGCCCCTCAAGACGTCCATGGGCTCAGACCCATACTCAACCATCAGACTCCACAGCTGATACAACAGAAAGTATGAACACTATTCTTCCTGACCTGAATCTACAAATATTTTCATTCTTTTCTCAACCTGAATACACTCATTTTAGCATTTTGTCAACAGTAATCTCAACCCTAAATCTAAACCTTGATTTTAAAAACCTAGACTGCAAATACTTACACTTTCATTTATTAATTAGCAGCAAAGTGGAGACCTAGGAAAACATTGCAAAAGGATGCACTATAAATTGAAAATCCTCTCTAGTACCCTGGCGTAGACCTTACCGGGGAGGCTGAGGAGTGTGATCCCCCTGTAGTTGGAACACACCCTTCGGTCCCCCTTCTTGAGAAGGGGTACCACAACCCCGGTCCCAAGCCGCCACGCAATGTTGCAGAGACGTGTCTACCAAGACAGCCCCACAACATCCAGAGACTTAAGATACTCAGAATGGATTTCATCTACCCTGGGCCTTGCCACCGAGGGGCCCACCGACCACGTCGGTGACTTCATCCTGGGTGATTGACGAGTCTGCCTCCGGGTCCCCGGCCTCTGCTTCCTCCTCGGAAGACGTGACGGCAGGATTGAGGAGATCCTCAAAGTATTCCTTCCACTGTTCCTAGTTCCGGTCAGCAGCTCCCTACCTGCACTGCAAACATTGTTGATGAATTGCTGCTTCTCCCTCCTGAGTTGGCGAATGGTTTGTCAGAATTTCCTTGAGGCCGTCCGATAGACCTTCTCCGTGGCCTCCCCGAATTCCTCCCAGAACCGAATGTTTACGTCTGAAACCACCTGAGCCGCGGCATGCTTGGCTTGCCGACACCTGTCAACTATCTCAGGAGTCCCACAAGCCAACTAGGCTCGATAGGACTCCTTCATTGGTTTGACAGCATCCCTTACTTCCAGTGTCCACCACCGGATTCGAGGATTGCTGCCGTGACTGGTCATCTTATGACCACAGCTCCGGGCTGCCGCATCAACAATGGAGGCTGAGAACATGGTCCACTCAGACTCAATGTCTCCAGTCTCCCCGGGATCTGTGGGAAGCTCTCCCGGAGGTGCCAGTTTAAGACCCTGCTGACAAAGGGCTCCACCAGACGTTGCCAACAGACCCTCACAAAACGCTTGGGCCTGCCAAGTCTGTCCAGTTCTGGCTTGCGGATCCAGCTCCGGACCAGGTGGTGATTGGTTGACAGCTCCGCCCCTCTCTCCACCCGAGGGTCCAAGACACGTGGCCGCAGTTCAGAGGACATAACAACAAACACAATCATCGACCTTCGGCCTAGAGTGTCCTGATGCCACGTGCACTGATGGAAACGCTTGTGCTTGAACATGGTGTTCGGGGCTATGACCAATCCCACGCCAATCCCACACCAGTCCAGCCTCTCTCAAGGATAATGATTCCAGAACCCAAGCTGTGCGTGTAGGCGAGGCCAACATTAAGCTTGGGCTCCTTCCCCACCAACGAGGTGACATTCCATGTCCGCAGCGCTAGAGTCTGTGTGCATGGCCTCGGTTGTCCAGGCACCTCTGCCCCTGACCACTGCCCAAAACACACTGCACCGCCCCCCTATGGTCCTTCCTGTGGGTGGTGGGCCTGCAGGAAGGTAGTCCCACGTTGCCTTTTCGAGCTATACCTTGCCAGGTCCCATGGGCAAAGACCTCGCAGGTGTGCGCCTGGTGGCTCACCAACACCCACTCCAGGCCTGGCTCCTGGGTGGGGCCCCTGTTAGCCACTTCGGGCAACGTATTGGACCTTGTTTGTCTTGTCGTTGCTCAAGCCATACCATTTAACTGTACCATATAATTAACATAGAAGTATTAACAGGCCTTATAGTATAACCCAGACCATACTGTTTCACCTTACCATCTACCCAGATCATACAGCTTCTCCACTGAATAATGCCAGATAATTTGTATCTCCCTCATGTTTACTTTTGGGAGACCGACCCATTGGCTCCCATTTTTCATTTGTCTTCATATGTGTCTTACCAGTAGGCCCCCACATGGGTGAGAGGGTCAATTTGGAAATGCAAGGAATGACAGCCTTTTTGTTAGCTATTTTATCCATAGGGAGTTATAGTAAAGGGTAGGAAGGGGGACAAGAGTAGGGGCAGAGTTTGGAGGGGGGGGTCATGCCTATGCAAAAACACAGAAGGAGGACTGACAGCTATTTTTGGGAGGAGCGCAGAGTGTAGCCATCTAGATGTAGTTCGATTATTTATGTTACAAGTGGTCTCCTCCATCAGGCACCAGCCCTGCATGTGTTTGTGTGCGTGTGTACATTGTGGCTTATTCATTAATGATGTGTATCTCCATAGTTTCAGGGATTTGGGATTTGTGTGTGTAATGTCAGGGTTGTGTGTGTCCGTTTTGTCAGGCATATGTGTGTGTCTCCATGATGTCAGGAAAACTAATAGAAATAGATGTGACTATAGAGTTTGAGGGGAAGTGGGAAACAACTGTTAATGCTTACACTTTCCATAATACTTATTTAACTTGATTCACTTCTTGTCATTTCCAACGCATCAAAACCCCTAATAGAATTCCTCTGTTATCTGTCCTCATGTCCTGGATGTTGCATGAAATAGGAGATGGAAAGGTGGAAGAAACATTTAAAGGAAAACATGTGGAGCTGTTGACTTGCTCGGTCCTTCATACTCCATATGAAGCTGAGTGAGAGGCAGGTCACGGGGGGCAGGGGGCAAGGCAGGTTAGGGGGGCGGGGGCGGGGGAAGCCTAGTTATGGCGGGGGGGGGGAGGGTGTTGGTTGGAATTGTTTCCACATGGTGGGGAGAAGAGAGTATGGCAACAATGGCCACACAGAGCACAGTACCGGAGCCATGATGCTGAACCAGAGAAGGAGGAAAGTAGAAGTCCTGATACAGTACGGCAGCATCATTGTCCCCTTCTGCTGTGGTTATGCTGCCATTTGTTATTTGTTGAGTTCGTGTGTGAGAAATCAAGTCTTGTCCTTCCTAGAAGGTGTGCTTTACGTCTCTTTCTCCTTCTTTCCTTGTTTGTTTTTTTCTTTCTCCCTTCAACATGATCTATTCCCTTATTTAATTGTGGTGAGAGTCTTTTTGCCATCCTCAGGTGTGAGATTGCTCACTGAAGGAAACAAGTATCTATCATCCCTTCATCCCGATTCATAAAAACATCACCACTTCAATCATTTATAACATTTCCCAGGACGTATTATGTGAAACAAGCTTACAAACTGCTTGATAAGTGTTTAAGGATGTACAATAATTTTGAAAATAAATTGGGTAATGATGTTGGCTGTCATCACAATGTATATGTCACCTTACATTACATAATACAGTACATGTAAATGCTGAATTTCTGAACCACTCTCCAGTCCTGACCAGTTCCTCGTCTCAAGCCCTAATCAGCCCCCTCTCCATCTCTCTCTTCTCTCCATCTCTGTCTTCTCTTCAGCCCTAAACAAACTCTTTCTCCCTCCCTTACCTCTTTTACCATCTCCAGCGCTAACCATTTCCCCATCCATCCCTCTTTCCATTTCCATGTTTCTCCCCCCCTCCCCAGCCCTGACCAGCTCTCTCTTTCTTGCCATCTCCCCCTTTCCAACTGTAGTCAGCTCTCTCTCCATCTATCTAATTTTCTTCAGCTCTCATTCTGTTTCTTTGGCAGGTAGAGATAAAGCTGGACTGTGGAGAGGATAACATCTGTGTTCCGGACCTCAAACTGGATGTTTACTGGTGAGCTAAAATCGCTTCTGTGTATCTGAACCCTTGGATGTTACTTTAACAATCTAAAAGGGTTTCACTCAAAACTCATAGTTTCACACACCTATACCCACCAACCAGTGGCCAACCTTAACATGCTTAAGCTTAAATAGTTTAATCTTCCTGGATTCTCGCCATGTTTCCTCATCTTATTCTCCATGCCACTTCCTACAATGGTAGCTACTGCCAACAAAACTGATCAAGACTAACTGGACTGGAAAACAATGATCACATCAGATACATCATAGGCATAACGCATAGCATCTGAGACTTAGTTTCGTTTGTCTTTTTACTTGATTTAGGTTATTTGAACTTTATAATACTTAACCTGTCATCATAATTATATAGTGGTTCAGGTTGGCTGTTGTGATGCAAAGATGTTTAAAAAATAAGGTGTGAACTGAGATGACAGATGACAGATGATGATGGAAGGTTTTGATTTGGGGATACTCAACTCCAAACAATTTTTTTAGGACATATGGGAAGAATTATACAGCTGTTGTACTGTACTTGCATTGGTACAGAAGAAACAACCTTAATTTAATAAAGTTGTAATGCTCTTGGCCAGCTGATTGCCATGAACAGTACCATACCAAATGATTAATTGTTAATAATGTTTGTTTGAGCATGGACCAAATGTCTTCGCGCTTTTATTGAAAAAACCAAGCTGTTCTTTCTTTCCTATGTCTTTTGAGCACAACATGTTGCATTTACCCAGTCATGTGATTCCAGTTAGTTGTTGAATTTAGTCAGGTTACAAGTTTCCCATGGAAAGTAAAACATTCTGTTTGGACATGCCACAAGACCAAGCCAAACATCTTTGCAATGAATCAGCACTTTACCAGGGATATCTTGTTTTAGCTGTTAAAGGAAAACACATGGCTTGTTTTCAGGTTGTCTAAATTGTTAGACTCCCTGAGAATCCTGTGGGAGATGTTGTTTGTGTTATCCATAACCTGGAGTAGCTGTCGTAGAGTAGCTGTTGTATAGAGACTGTTTTAGAGACACTGTCGTATATAGTAGCTGTCGAGAGAGACTGGGGAATTTCCAGGCCATTTTGTTGTCCTATAGTTTTCTTCACCACATTGCAGGCATTACCATAAAAAGACAATGATTATAATTATTCAGCTTGTTACTGCCAAGCTTGAACACAGGCCCTGAACAGACTAAAGAAATTAGACAAAACTTGGGTGAAAAGCCCATCACAAAATGTGCAGCAAGCAGTATGATATTGATGTAGGTAAGTCTCATATTGACATTCAGTGAACAGAAGCGTGCTGCCCAACAGCCCTGTTTTGTCTTCACGATTCATACAGATCCTCCGATCACACACCAAACACTTCAAGAGGATACTAGTTTGCTTTCGCAACATCCCAAAACACTTCTGCATTGCAGCACATCTATTACAATAATACCCTGGACTATGTACTGCCAACATTTATTGGAGAAAGGAGGGAGAGCTGTCCAACACCAAAAACTCTTTATATTTTCTGTTTAATAGCCAGCATGGATGTAATGCTGCACTAGTGGAAGAGAGAGGAAGTGAGGGGGCGGTGTTAGGAAAACAGGCAACGGAGGAGTAGGGGGGACTGGGGTATCTGTATCCCTAGACAAATCCTTGAGAAGTAATTTGGTCCGCTGCCCTCGGCCTGAATCTGCCACATATGCGGCAGGCTCCTGGGGAACCATTGAACAGCTGAGCAGAGCCATATGGGGGACCACTGCTGTCTTGTTCTGATCCCGTTTACATAGTGTAGAGAATCACATCTCCCAAATTGTGCTGCATGTAAAAGTAAACAAGTTGCAAGTTTACCTCACCATAGATTTTTACCTCACCATAGCTCATTTTTCATATACTTTTTGTAGACAATGCACTGTGATGACTACATTACTTTCTTGGGAAAAATGCCTATTGAATTAACATGTATAATATGGACAGTATTCTTGATGACAGAGGCAGTATGTTCTACAATGTACTTTTTACATGTACAAATCTGTTCAAAATTTAGAGACCACTACAACTTTTTCTTACATTTTCTTTAGAGGGCCCATTTTTATTGAGGAACAGAAGGGTAACATTTTGTGTACATACTTTCCAGAGATGTATACTGTATGTTTTCTGCTAAATCTGTTTTTCTAATACGTCTCATCATACGTCATTTTATGTCTATGTGTGTGTTATTTTGTGCTTCTGTGTGTTGTTCTGCGTCTTTGGTGTGTTTTTGTATCTGTGTGTGTGTGTGTGTGTGTCTGTGGTATGTGCGTGTCTGTTGCTCCCTCTCAGTGACAGGTCGGAGGTGTATCTAGAAGACGAGAACTTGTTGACCCTGACCATCAATGCCAGAAATGAGGGAGAGGGAGGGGCCTATGAGGCTGAGCTGTACGTGATGCTTCCCTCGGAGGTGGATTACAGCGGGATAGCACGCAGTAACACGGTAAGCAGACAGCTCCTCCTGACCCTGACCTCTGTAAGTCCTGTTACAGAGTGAGACACTATGTTGATAGTGTGATGAATGTTTCATACATAGTAATATTAACTAATGAATGATTCAATGACTACTAATAAATATTAACAAGAGTCTTATTTCATTGTTGTACTGTAAATGAAAACCAGCTTTGCTGACATTCAGCAATAACAGCCTCCCACTGTGATATTGCTTAAACATAGGGTACACATTCATCTATGTAACCTGACCTACTAATCAGCCTACAAACTACCAGCTACTAACTGTACAATTCATAGTCCTAATTGTCTAATTGTGGAGGTGGGACATACCTGTCCAGAACTACAAACACCATGAGCCTTTTAAATAACATATTATATACATGGTCTTTGTTAAGAGTCTTGTTACACCATCAGATTTAAACATATCATGTTGTTTTTTCACTTTGAACAACCTGTTGGTGTGTATTGTGTGTCGCTCATTCTTGTCACGATGTATTAAATAAACAGAATTATGAATTATGTTTGCCTAATGAGGGCCAGGCAAATGTGTTTTGAAAATTATTATATAAAATGACTCCTCAATCCTGCTCCACATCAGTGCTGTCCTCCCTCGTCTAGAGTCTTTCTCAGCTCATCTGTAGCTATGATGGGGTGAACAACACACGCTTCCTGGTCTGCCACCTGGGCAACCCCATGAAGTCTGCCATAAGTGTACGTGACACCATCTTGCTGGCTATTTGCTGCTTTAGGTCTTGCATAAAGTGTTTTTAGTGTTTCAATTTGTGTGTTTGTGACAGGAAGTGTGTGTTCTCTGTGTCCTATAGTTGTGGGCTGGGCTTCGATTCACTGTGCCACGATTAAAGGACACTCGTGATATTGTGCAGTTTGAGTTGCAAATACGAAGGTGAGTTAACAGTTTTGCTCTGAAAATATTGAATAGCTTATCGTCATACTTATACTTTATTCCCTTCCACCTTTTCTTTTCTATCTTGAGGCCTCAGTAATTCAAATTTGTATATGGTTGTTTTTCCTCTCCATTCATCTGTCATGTCTAGTAAGAATGAGAACAACTCCCACAGTGAAATTGTATTCGCTGACCTGGAAGTTGCCGTGGTGGCAGATGTCATTGTGCAGGGGTGAGGAATCACACACACACATATTAACACATCAACGTGAATGTAAAATCACACAACCGCACATACAAACAAACATATGTAGTACTTACTTACAAAAATGAACAATAAAGCACACATATATTGTGGCATACACCAAACTTAAAATACATACATAACGCATACTGTACATAAGTCATACATAAATGATCTGAACACAGGATGCACCTTAAAAGTTGTACCTCATGTGGTTGCTTAAGAATAGATTACATTTCTAATCAAGTATTTATTAGGTAAGGCATTATCTTTACATTTGGTTTTAGGGACCAAGGAAGCCTGCATTTAATATGTAATATTCAATAGTTTGAAGTAGGAATTTTTTTCCGAAGAATATAGACCAGATAGTGACAATAATGAAAACATGCAGATCCTAATATGTTTTAGACTATATCAGACTTTATCAAAGTAAAATAAATATTAGTAGTATGAACAAGTTAGATTATTTATTTTATATGAGAGATTGGTTTCAAAGAACAGAATGAAATGGTCTCACTTAAAAAGTGACAGCAATTGTGCAGTTAATGATGACATCCTACAAATCATAAACATAGCTCAACCTCAATGCCATGTTGGGGAGGGAAGTGCATTAGCCATGGTTACATTTGATCAAGGTTGATCAATGAGGTTGAGAGCTGATTGCGTCCCAGGCCAAAACACAGCGACTGACCATGTGTCATGTGATTTCAGTCTGGTTGCAATTAGATTTGTGTGTTTGTTACTTCCTCTGTTGAATAGTTTAGGTTGTTTTATCAATCACTACACTTGTTGAACCCCAGAAAAAGCTTGTCGACATCCTTTGGAACGGCTATCCTGATGTCGTTCCAGCCATAGTTGGTTTTGCTGGACTCAGAAATGATTGATTGTCATCTGAAAAATTGCATACAGTTCAGAGTTGGGAGGAGGACCCTTGAGATTGGCGGAAGCTAGGTTGTCAACTGCCCGTAATTTACTCCACGCCTAGTTCAAATATTGTTCTGGACATCTTTGTACAGTTATAAAATATAGTTGAATGATCTCTCTATGGTTCGTTTGCATTTGGTGGGTAATCAGCATGTGGGTGTCAGAAAGGCTGCTTAGGTTGGGTGAGACTCCGCAGGTGGATGAGACCCCACAGATGTCAGCTGTGTGTGGTCTGGCTGACCTTGCTACACAGACCTCTGCCCACTACCTTATTTTGTATGTCCACTCATGTTGCCTGTCCCTTCGTTGAAGGGTTTCTCATCCAGACCAGCTGCTCTTCCCTCCTCTCAACTGGAAGGGGCACAGCAGTCTGTTAGAGGAGAAGGACATAGGACCAGAGATCCAGCATGTATATGAGGTACTGCTCATTAGCTATCAACATAAACAAATTGGATTGGATTCATTCCATGAAAATGCAGACCTAATCCGTTGACTGGGTCTGGAATAGCTCAGTAGAAGAAGCATGTGGGCCTAGTGCTGTTGAAACAGTAAAACAGTAAAACTAATAAAGTAGTGTTTTTTGTGGTGAATAAAGGATTCAACTGGTATCTTCATCTCTTGCATCTGTTTGTTAGAAGAAATACATATAATAGTTAATCCCCCTTTTTTCTAAAGAACACACAAACTGTTTGTGACGATGTTGGATCTCTCCACCTTTTGAACTCTCCATACCGCCATCGTTTCCACTCTAACTCCTCCCCTCTCTAACTTAGTTGGTGAATAATGGACCAAGCATGATAAATCTAACTGTTCTGGAGTTGAGGTGCCCTTTTAGGGCTCAAGGTCACCACCTTCTGTACCCTGTGGAGGTGGTTACACAGGGACCACTCAACTGTACCTCTGACCACACCCTCAACATGCTGAAGCTGAAGGTGACACACATGCCGCTCTCTCTCTCTCTCTCTCTCTCTCTCTCTCTCTCTCTCTTACAATCATAAACTGTATGCAAATGTACTATGTGCCTGCATCCCCTTGCATACATGTGTTTCTGTTCCATTGTTCTGCTGCATTTTAACTGTGTATGCGTGCGTTTGGTTGTTTGATATGTTGTGTGCGCACGCCAGCCTCTCCTACCACGGCAGCAGCCCCCTTCTTTCCCCCTCACAGCAACCCATCCACATTTCCTCAAGAGAGCCTACTACCCCGCTGTTTTGAGCCCAGAGCAATCTGGTGAGACACACACATAAATGTAGACTTGGCACATTAATTAGTGTATCACACCACCGCTCCATCATGGCGCGACTTTTGCCACCACTTCCACAGGATAGCACAGTACTACCCATAACACTCCAAATGTTCAAATATAAGTGTGTTTCATTTTGCAAAATTTTCATAAAAGACTACCCAATACCAGGGAAACTTGTAAATCTGCAACCTCTTGTTCTGCAGGCCAATGCTCTAACCGCTGAGCTCTGCTCTCTCCAAAGGTGTTTAATGGAAGGTCTCTGAGGTCTCTATGGAGGCTACCATAGATCCTCCACACCAACCTTGTTGAACCTTGTCCGTTTCGACTTCTCTTTGTGCACTGGGGAACTGTCATGATGGAACAAGAAAGGGCCCTCCCAAAGCTTTTGCCACAAAGTTGGAAGTACCCAGTTATCTAAACATTTATTTATATATACTATCACTAACAGTAATGACCCTAACCCTGTGAAATATCCCCAGAGAAATATCCTTCCTTCACCAGACTTTACTATTGGCACTATGCATTCTGGTAGGTAGTCACTCTCCTGGCATCCGCCAAACACAGACTCATCCCTCCAGAAAACAGGTTTCCACCACTCCAAAGTCCAGTGGATTTTACATGACTTCAGCCGATGCTTGGCATTGTGCATGTTGATGTGAGCATTGGAAAGCCACTTTGTGAAGCTCCCGATGCTTAGTTTTCTTTATTCGTTTTACACACTACATGACCATTTTCTGAGGGCCCCCTTCTGTGAGGTTTGTGGTCTACCACGTAATGGCTGGGTTGTCGTTGCTCTTGGATGCTTTATCTTTGTAGTTATAGCTGTTACAGTTAACAAGGGGAGATCCAGAAGGACAGAAATCTCGCTAATTGGATTGTGTAAAACGTGGCATCCTAAGACAGTGTCTTGTCACTGAGCTCTTCAGTACAGCCCATTGTACTGCCCGTTTTTGTCTGTTTAGTTACCATGGCTACCTGTTGGATTTCATACACCTGTGTGCATGGATATGGCTGAAACCTTTGACCATGTGGTCATTGCTTTAGGCTATATAGTGTAGTTCTGCTCAGATTTGACTAATTCAGTGAATACTAAGAGTCTGCAACTTTACATCTGACTTCCCCACATGTTTTGCAAGAGCTTCATAATCATGTTATCTGAAAGACCGGGATATGAACCTCCATTTCCACAAGTCATAAATTAGAACAAAAATGTTCTCTCTCAGAAAGGAAATGAGGGCATGTAGCATAGGCTCTGCTCACTGTCTTATGCTGGTGCAGTCATTATCTGTTAGACTAATATAATTATGTAACACAGGCATGCACGCATACTCTACAGACAGGGTTTTAGCTTTGCTTTGTACCTTTATTTAGACCACCAAAAAATCATTGTAATCTGGAATTAATTTTATTGCACACCAGCTATGAAACCCTTAAAAAGACCTGTTAATGACCATGACTGAGCATTGAAATTTTGCCTTCACCTTTCTGACTTCCTTTTCTCTATTCATCCCTCCATTCTTCCATCTTTGTCTGTCTCCATCCATCTATCCATCTTTCACTCCATCGCTCTCCCTACCTCCTTCCTTCCCTGTGTCCTTTCCTAGTCCTGCTCTACTGTGGAGTGCTGGAGGCTGTGGTGTGACGTAGGGCTGCTGGGGAGGGGAGAGAGTGTAATTGTGACCGTCCATTCTCGGATCTGGGCGGAGACCTTCATTCAGGTTTGGGGGAAATGCACAAATCTATATGAAATATCTTCAAGAAATCAATTAAATAAAAAATGTTGTGCAATATGTTTGATGTGAATAACATTGTGTGCAGTCTAACAGTTGATATGAAACACCACAGGTGGCATACAAGTTTATTTTATGATAGAATATGAGTTACAATGTTCGCAAACAGATCATAAGGGGTTCAAATAGAGTCAACTGTTCAACACTGCTCTCCACTGGATGTTACGAAAGTCACATGGAATTTCTGATTGCATAAAGTAAACATTTTATTGTATAATTTTTGAGAATCCTACAAACCACACCTACTGTGGAATAAAGTGGACTAAAGCTCATTGAATAAAAATCAGCTTTTCTCATCATTGTAATTCCACAGAGAACTCACAAGCTGTCCGTGTTGGAGTGTTCTATCCAGTACAACGTACTCAGAATGCCTTATTCCATCGTTCCAAGGAGTCCCTCCAGTGGATCCAGAAAGGCATGCTACATCTCGTAATGATTTAGTCCAACATGTTTGATATTTAGACAGAACAGTACATGTCAAGTATCTTTATGTACATCATTACAAGATACACTTTACTTGTACACAAATAATTGTATGTGTTGTAGGTTGTAACTCCAGTCGTGTGGAACAAGTCAGACAGTGAGTATGCTGTCTCCCTGTGGATCATAATTCCGTCCATACTGGCTGGCTTGTTTCTACTTGCCCTTCTCATCTATATACTGTACAGGGTAAGGATGGTCCTTAACCATAAGGGAAATGTTCATAACATGAATTGCAAACGTACTGTAATATTCAATTACAAAATGTACGAGGTATTCAATTTAATTTTAAATTGAATACAATTTAAAGTTGTTGCTTGGAATATTATAATAATTGTCGACCTGAGTAACTTTACCTATTGATCTTATCAGAAAAATGTAAAAAATTAAGTACATTTAATACAAGTTCTCTAATATAAAGAATATCATGTTTGTTTTTAATCTTTTTCAATCTTTCTCAGTTGGGCTTTTTTAAGAGGTCTGATCCTTATGGCACTACCATGGAGAAAGCTCAACTGAAGCCCCAGGCTTCGTCAGAGGCCTAAGCTGTGGAGAGCTTAGAGGGCCAACCGAAACACAACTGGAAACACATTAGGAGGACCACCAGAGATCATAATGAAAGAACTGGAGCTGTAGACAAAATTCTGTTCAGAAAAAATGTTTGTTGGTTTGTAAGAAAAGCTATAAAAACTAATTTTGAACAGTAACATTACTGATTACACACATCTGTCCTCTAGATGTGTGTGATCAGTAATGTTTCTTGTTAATGAAGTCACAAAGTCAGAAACATTACAGATAAGCAGATTCACACAACTGCTGTGGCTTTCCCACAAAACACAACAGATTTTTTCCAGGACCCTTTTTCATTGTCTTCACTATGCACTATTTATGAGAGTATATGTTCTCTTTGGTGTGTGCTGTTTTGGATGTTGTATGTTTGTGAAGAAAACTGCAATGAAATACAGTGTTTAAGTCCCATATTGGGACTATTTGATTGACTATTGTGATGTTATAGCCTAAATAAAATCTTAATTTTGCAATATTTTGACATTTGTTTACTTCTCACCCTCCAACCTCTTCTACTGTTATTGAAGAGGGCCCCAAGACTCATATCTCAACTTTATAATTCAAAGATAAAATGAAGTGTGAAAGAGGGTCAGACATGCATAATTGTCTTTACTGTCCTACATGACCTGATGTGTCTGAATTTTTTCATGTACTGATTTGCAGGGTAATATGACAAGATAAATTGACATAAGACACTTTAGACATTCTCTGGTTTAAGGCACCTGTTTTACACACCCACACAGTAGGTGGCGGTGATATATCTTATAGACGTTGGTTGTTATTTGCCATTGAAAGTTAAAGAAGAAGAGTCGCAGGCCCGCGGAAGAAGGAAAAGGTGATCGTCTCAGCCATTCGAAGAATCACAAGTAATGTAACTATGGCTCCTCGAAATATAGAAGAAGATACTCTGTCAATTATAAAGTGCTTATTTGACGACGACGATGAGGTACTGGATCGCTGTGGACAAATAGAGCCCGATGGACCAAAGAGCGACGGTAGTAGAACTGTATTTGTTTCGTAGATCATTATCTCGTCCAACCGATGTAAAACCTAGATGTATTGCAAAGCAGGCAGACCGGTGTTTTTACAAATAAAATACATATTATTTACGACTTTTGTTCACAATGTGCCACAGGCCTACACATTGTTAAAATCATGACACAAGGTAGAGACTGGAATTTTGAAAGAATTAAAATCGACGAAATCCAAGGTTTCAAACATGCCATTGTCATAAACACATTAGTTATTATAATTTTTTTTTTTACAGATGACTTTGATCCCGTTATAATAGCAGATAAACTGAGGCAGTTGGCGGATGAGTATAATGATGAGAAGATGGAGCCTCTGATAAAGGCACTGCAACAAGCAACACACAACCAAGTGAGGACACCCTGTTCAATAGGCTTAAAATACTTGTTTTTGAAACAGACAGAGTGTCTAAGTTCAGTAGGACTTCATGTGATATCATACGTTTTCATACAAGTATCATACATAAAAATGTTTCTATGGGAAGGTCAAGTTTGTGGGTCTGACTGGGATTCACATTTTGCCATTGAATGAGATTGTGTGATATTACTGGTGACTCCTCAACAGGTGCGAGTCAGAAATTGTAAACATTCAGAGTTTAACCCCAAACCTAGGACGTAGTCTGGGTTTAATGTGATGCTAGACAGGGACTTCCGTAATGACAGCGAGCACACTTGGGCAAATTATTTTGCCATTCATTTTAGCGAGCACATTTTGCTTTATGTAAATTAAAAAACCATCCCATCAACAAACCCATCAAGACTTATATTTTTGTATTTGTCAAAAACAATAACCCAAATTTGTAACCTAAAAGATTCAGGGCTTTTGAGAAAATTCAAGGCTCAAGGCAGACACCCGGCCCGGACCGCCCCCCCGCCCCCCTTCCATGTAGACTATCAGTGGTTACTAACTAGTGCTGTCCTCCACCAGGCTGTGCAGGTGTTTGGGGAGGCAGTGGAGACACTGTGCCAGGCCTCACCCCAGCTGTCCTCTGAGCTGCAGCTCCTCAGAGCCTCTGTGGCACTGGGCTGCTACCTGAAGAAGAACTCTCCCCAACTCAAAAGCAAGGTGGTGGGGGCCATGACAACCTTCCTCAATAATCACGTGGCAGGCTGGGTGCGTGATCAGGGAGGATGGGTAAGTGGCCATCTTCTATGATTGCTCTTGATAATTTTACTGCTGCTCTTAGCATTGATGAAGGTGCTGGCATTGATTTAAAATCCAGCTTGTTGTAGCACTGCTCTCTTTCTTAAAAGTGTTACAGGCTGTATGAACTAGTGACTCCTTCTAGCACTCTGCAAAAATGGTCCCGTCAATGGTACTACCTGATCCAAATGGAAGAGAACTTAGAACAGTTGTCGGTATCAAACATCTGCAGGTCACATGAGGTGTTTATATGGAGGAAACTATCTTGTACATCTGTTGTAAGAGTGTGGATCTACTGTACCTACAAGTATTTGGCTGGCAGGCCCCAGTCCACCAAGAGTGTGGACTTTGCCCAAGTCGAAGTTTGCACACAGTAGGCACTGATTCATGACTCACTCTGCACCTGTCAAGAAATATGGCTACAGTATTGTGACACCCTCTACAAGCCAACAGGACTGAGTGAGCACCCCATGCCCTATCATTGTCACGGTTGTAAATGACAGGATTTATATTGATCAGTGGAAAAACGTATATATGGAGGAAGGTTTGAATGCTATGGTCCATGAGGGATCAAATTGAGTTTCTGTTTACAGGTTGTTTTTGTTTTTTCTGCTTTTACTATTATTTGTGCTGGATGTTTGTATGCACTGTAGTTTTTCATTCTGCCTCATTGACGTGTTACCCGGATAGTCTAATCCAAATGTGGTTGAAAGTTTGTTTGTTTTTCTTCCAAAAACGGCAACATGTCAGTGTACAATGTTAAGAGTTCATCAACCTTCAAGCCCTCAGTCAATTTTTCTAAGCACTATCATTTTCTGTTTGCACACTGGTTACAATAAATGAACGCATGCTGTAGGTGAAATCCTGATTGACGTTGTTCAACAAGTTCTACGAACTGGTTTAAACTTTGGGTGAGGCAGTTACAAAGAATACAACACACTGACTTCGTGTATTGCTTTATGCATGTCAGTGAAACTCATGCTGCACTCGATGATCATTGAATGATATTGATAGTGTATACATTTAGATTCTTACAAATCTTACAAAATATTGATTCAATCAGTCTTGAAGCAGTACCACCCCCGTTTTAGAAAATATGGCTTTCAGTACAGTGTTTAGGATTTCATTAATGCATAGACGTTGTTTTGGTTTCTCTCTTCAGGATCAAGTGACATCAGAGGCCATAGGCGGTTCTTCCTGAACCCATGATGTACAACGCCCTATGAGCGGCCCGTCTCAGGACTACAAGTCACAGTCATCTGCATCAACTTTTTCAGACCTTATCATATCCACATACATCCCACTTCTCACACACACGCACATATCTTTACGCATTCACTTATTTTCACAAAGACCAGCAGATTGCAATTATGTGGTGGGAACACTTTCTTTACCGGTACAGAATGGACCTTCCCTCACAACCAAGCACCTTAAGCCAATTAAATAAGGAAAAGTGGTAGTACAAAGGTGCTTCGAAATGGGAACATAGACGAATGAAATAATTTATTAGGTACACGTCAGTTTCTGTTTTGTACCATTTTTGCACCTGCACCTTTGCAGCAACTTTTCTAGTTAAATCGCAAGGGAACTACTATCATCAGAATCATCCATGTGAGGCCTATGAGGAAGCCATTGTTAATTAATAAGTAGTACATTTATTTATATATTCATGTGTTCAGTGTTTTAATTTATGTGTAATATGATCTGCTTTTGATTTTGATCGTTCGGTTGATTAAATTGGGGTCAAAGTCTAGATACTATATCCCTAGGAATTAATCAAACTTTTGAATGAGCAATGGACCATAAACACTCAAAACTTGAATGTGTAATTTTGTGTTTACATTGTATTTTGGTGTGTTATGTTCAATTTTTCTTAGGGTTTAGGGGATTTTAATAAAAGTGATGCTTTGTAACAAACAAGGAATTGTAGCATTTCTGCTTTGTAACTGAATTACAATTGGGATTTTTAATGTATTGTCTACATTTGACCAATTTTACAGGCTTTAAATTCATCCCAGCTGAGTTTTTTTTACTAAAGAAAGTTGGATCCTCTAGTCTATGACAAAGCATTCAATATGGAGTTACAAAGTAAGAACATTAACACTAATGTTGATGGGTATCATGTTTAAATAGTAGAAAATGATACTTTTCTCAGTATACTTTTAACACTGTACTGTATTCATTTTCTTAACATTCTTTTTTTCAGTGGAATATGTGTTCAGTGTTGCATGTTTCATACTAGCTTTTAACATTTGGCGATGGCCATATCAAGAATATTTCCCAATGTTATGGCCACTATCATAAATATCATGGCCACTGTTTTTATAACATTTCCTTTTGAATGGTTAGATCTTCCATAGCTAAACACGTCTTATATAGTGTTACATGCATTCTCTATAATTCCCCCAATGCCCAAACAAATGCCTCTGATTTCAAACACTAAGTTCCAACCAGAATTATGGCCCATGTTTCCCAGACAGGGAACAATTGTCCTGGTCCGCAAAACTCTGTTATTAAGTCATCATGGCATTTTGTTCTTATGTCTTGGAAGATTATTTTGTAATAATTCTTCTGAAATGTCCTGCTTCCTTCAACTGTGTTTATAGAATGTAGTTATACTTTTTTTCTAATGTTGCGAAACGCAAGAAAATGTCTAAGATCATTTCATAGATATGTCCCTGATGACAGAAGAGTAATTGGTGCAATTGCATGAGTCTGACTCAACAATCATTTTTCTTCCTGCCAAAAAAATAAATGTCCTGTCTTTGACAGTTACATGGACCAGGATAGTTGTTTGATGATTTTTATATTCAATACTTAATTTATACTTTTGCGAGTAGTACCATACCCAGCAGTTGTCCTGATGCACGTAACTGCTATTTTCCCATTTTGTACTTATGTTGATCAATTTATGATCTTGTTGATCTTATTTCCTGTTAGTTACTGTTACAACCGCTCTGGCC
This sequence comes from Plecoglossus altivelis, assembly GCA_036571765.1. Taxonomy (NCBI): domain Eukaryota; kingdom Metazoa; phylum Chordata; class Actinopteri; order Osmeriformes; family Plecoglossidae; genus Plecoglossus; species Plecoglossus altivelis. Next base: position 1,918,684 of record BROE01000020.1, read on the forward strand.
TGGTGGGACAGCGCTGCTGGTATAAAAAAATTTGGTTTATTTTAAGGGATCATCACTGGGGGAAAACAACTCAACGCTGAACGGTGCTAAAGAAAAAGCCAAAGTGTCCTATCTAACAAACCATAAGTCCTATCTAACAAGCCATACACCTACCTTGTCTAAACATACTTGGGTGGCACCCGTTCCTTATCTAATGTTTTAACAGAGGTTAACTGTGTGATGGATAGTAACTCCATGGATGGCTTGCCTATTTCTATTTGGGGGGCGTGGTTTTGTACAAGGGGAAATTGAGCAAGTCATCCTATTTGGGGGGAGTGTTTTAATTTGGGGATGTGCCTGTATTAGTTAGTGTGTTTTTGCACTGCAGGGCCACCGTACGTGTTCCCATTAAGGTGGAAATATTTTCTATTTCAACGTATTATTATGTTGTACTAGATACTAGTTTTTATATGACACAGGAAGTTTGTTTATGAATGAAATCTATTTCAAATTTACCTTTACCAATTGCCTACTCATCCTCTATAGCCTTCAGCTGAGGATCAAGAGTATTTCATTACCAGAGAGTATATTTTTAGACTCTCACTTGGCCTCATTTGTATTTGTAACATATTTTCAAAATTTTCGGTGCGCATAACACAATTCCAGAGTTATATGGTGTTTAATCAGGAGTTGTTCCATATACTGCCAGTAGTGTTCAACTCTAGCTTGAGAGCAAAATTGCATTTTTGCAATTGCATGTATTGTACTGTACCAAGTACCAACCTGTACCACTTAATTAACATTGTAAAATACGGCGAATGTGCATGTAATGTTTTCTGTCAACATCATGCTGTTGAAATATGCTTTATCATTCCCACAATGAGTCCAAGATGAACACTCAATTTGATTTAGACTTATTTCAAAACTCAAGTATCGTTGAACAACAAAACTAGTTTTTTTGTGACTGACACCTGTAAATAATTTGGGTATCAAGAAATAAACATGTAACCAGAAAGGGTGCCACAAAGGGTGAATGAGTGAGTGAGTAAGAGTTCACTCACAACACAAGGTATGTGTGTGTGTGAGTGAGTGGGGGGAGTGTATGTGTTGAGATGATAAAAGCATATTTCACATTTTAGACAAAGTACATGTTAAAATCGTCTATGTCTTCCCACGGAGTAAGTCACCAGGATGAGCTGCAATAGGATAACAGAGCATAAAATTCATTTAAACATGATTTTCAATGAATTATTTCAACATTTTTCCAAAGACTCGACATTACCATAAAATCTTCTGTTTTAGGATGACATCTGATAAAATTATTGCTGGGACTTTTCTTTTATTAAAAATCTTTATTAATTGCTTTTACACATTAATGGTGAAATGTGTTTCTTCAACATCATCACTGAGGAAGACTCAAAATTGGACACAATAATCACATTTAAACCTGGTCCCTAGCTTCTCATGTAGATTGTCAGACATAGTCACCTTCACCATAAAGATCTAAACTTAGATTTGAAATGCTAAAAATCCATATTTCATCCTTTGTTATCTTAAGGAAAACTGATTTAACATGACTTATGTGGTTAAAGTGACATTGTCTACAATTAACTATTCACCATGCATGTGAAGTCTGGGGAAAGGAAATTATGCTAAGATGATTCTACTGGGGCCTTGATACACACATTGATCCTATAGTGTCTTGACTCTCTTTAGTCTACGTATGAGGATACAGCACACACTGGAGGTACTTTATTCAGCTGGAACTGTCAAAGAAACCCATGACATCCCCGTCTCCTGAGGGCACCACTACAGGGATACAGCAACAAAAGACCATTAAAACCCTCCAAGTTAATGGAGGTTCTAATGAGAAACTGTCCTGCCTCACGTCTTGTGTGTGTGTCTTAACTCACAGGCCTTAAGGTGTGCAATTCTAGATCAACCATGCAACAGGAATGGCGTGTGGAGATGCAGGATCACCCGCAAGGTGACTGGCGACCTCTAAGAGATGAGAATTACAATGAGCTTCTCCACTGCAGTCTCCCCTCTGACCAGCACCCTTGTAAATGACCCCGCCCCCCCCTCCCCAACACACACACACACACCATCAACACACATACACAGTAATAAAATTCCATATAAATCTTTACATGCACACACACACACACACACACAGATGACACCTCTCACAGGCAAACACAGACACATAAAAATAAGTCACAACCTCCCTCAAAAGCCTCCCCCTCCTTCACCTGCACATACTCTTTTGCTATCCCCGCACACATACAAACTTGACCAGTCATAGAGGATTCATCTGGGTATGTGAGTGTGTTTTTGTGTGAGTGGGCGGGGGAAGAGGGGGGGTTCTGTGTGAGTGCTCGTAGCAAGGCTTGTTCTGTCACAGGAGTATCAGCAGAAATATGTGCTTGGCTGTTAATCTCCACCAGTAGTAGAATGTATTCAGGATCATCTCAATCCAAACTCGATTGTGTGATGTTTATAACTGGTCCATTAGCCTAATTTCCCTAAATCTCAAAGTTGCGATGTCTGATTTTAAATTTATCTTAGGACCTGAGTCAGACACACATTCCAACCTCCAATCAAGTGTAAATGTTTATGTACTAACATAACTGTTCAATCTAATCTGCTGCAACCAGATAAAACTATTAGGAAACAAATTCTAGTTAAACACTGTCACTCTTTGTCTCTCAGTCTACCTGAAAGGCTACAGACCTTATGTTTTGGCTGTGAGGAAGTGAGAACACGTACATACAAAGGCATAAGTTGTAGTCTCCTCTCAAAAGTCTAATGAAGCAGCATGATCACCTGCTGCCACATTCTGAAATAATCAGATTCAAGTTCAGCAGCATTTTGCCAGATATATGTTGGGAGCCCCTTTTCCCTTATGACATCATCATGTGTCAGTCGATGAGAGGTTTTGATAAATCGATCTAAATTCTTCTTTTCCAACCAAAAGCCTTTGTGTATCACAGCCTGAACTTCAAAAAAGAGGCAAATCTCTGGCTTAGTGCAGTGGAATGTTCCCCTGTCCTGTCCGCTCCCCACTACACTGCCTTGAAATAATCGTAGTTATGTCATTAACCCCCACTCCTCCCCAAACACAACCTACTCATCTTTCTATCACCCCAATATATGCATCCCACTATAATCCCTTCCCACCCTACATCTACCTCACACACAACTCACCCACCCCTCTGCCACCCCACCCACACCCCACTCACTCTACCCCAAACAGAACCCACACACCCTTCTACCACCCCAGCCCTAATCTACCCACCCTACTTCCACATCCACCCCTCCCTAACCTATCTATCCCCTTCCTCCCTGGCACCCTAAAACCCTTCAATACAGCATCCATTTCCCCATCCTAACTCCCCCCCCCCTCTCATCATTAACATTTTCACAATTACAATCACAATTGGGTGATTGTCTCTCTTCAGACATGGTTATCGTCGACCTCATGGTGCCTCAGCCTCCTCTCAAGACTCTGGCATCGCTGGCTGCTCCTCTGTGGAAGCTGCCCCACCGTGTCCCGGCACAGCACGTACTGCTCCCAGATTTTGCGGAAGGCAGTGCGGAACTTCTTGATGCGAAAGGCATAGACAATGGGGTTGACAGCCGAGTTGCCATGGGTGAGCAGGATGGCAATGTAGGTAAGGAACATGGGTTTGTGGTATGTGGGGCAGAAGAGCGTGATGCAGTTGAGGATGTTGAGAGGAAGCCAGCTGACGGCAAACAGGAAGAGGACGAGTGCCAGTGACTTTGCCAGCTTCAGTTCCTTGCCATAGTAACGACTTGGGTCAGTTTGGCTGGCCGTTACCTGGAATGAGATAAGAGTATGTGGAAAAATTCTCAGCAAGCAAGCAGTGTTCAAATGGAGTTCTCCTAATAATGTGTAAGCCATTATTGTGTAAGCAATGTACAGACCACTGGTGTGTTTTTGACTGTGAAATGGATCTACAGATTATTATCATGGGAGTGCCAATATATGTATTTTTTTCTCTAGGTGTTGTCAATTCTATTGAGACTTTGTTTATTTCTCTTGATGTCAACAATGGGCCTTCACCTTTTTGTTGAGCTGCTTGTGGATCATGTAAAATATCTCAGCATAGATCAGCAGCATGAGCACTAGAGGAGGCAGCACCCAGCCAAAGAAGTTGAAGTAGACCATGTAGTCCATGCTGATGACCTTCTCAAACTCACAGGTCACCAGGAGGTCAGGGGTTATCTGAGAGCCATTGTCACGGAGATGCTGCAGGTTGTTCCACCCCAGCATGGGTGTGAGCCCCACCACAATGGCCACTATCCAGCACACCACGACAGCTGTGCCTGCACGCCGAGGGGTCACCACACTCTTGTAACTGGGACGGCAAGGAACAGATGAGAGATGCGTTACTGTGACAGTAGGGGACAGATCAGAGAGGGTTTCTGTGATGGTAGGCAACACGAGAGAGAAAGAGTTTTTGAAGACAACGAAGCCTTCATAATTTATGCAATTTGCATGGTCTGACAGTATTAAACATTTAGTAGGTAAAAATAGAAGAATACTGGTTTTGAGCATAGAGCGTTCGTACGCAAGCTGTATGCACAGATATGTGCACAGACAATGTGGTAATTGAGCCCCAATGTGAGTACAAACGGGATTACAGCTACTCCAATTCATTTACAGACTGTGATGACCCTAAGGTTGGTCAGTTTTTCTTTTCATTTCCTGTCTTGTGAAACTAAGTGAATTTTGCAGTTTATGAAACCAAAAAATAACTGTTTTCTATTTAATTGTATAACATTTTTTGTTGTTTCATATTATGAATTTTTATGTAGCCAGTGAAACACAAGGAAAGAGAAATATTTTACTGATTCATTATTAGTATGTTTTATACCATTGTTAAAGATGGTAAAGAAAGATGTCAAAATCTGCTCATGTTCCTGATTCAATTCAATTCAATTTACTTTTGTAACGCCCAAAATCAGAACAACAGTTGCCTCGAAGGGCGACAAGGATTCCATCATTGGTCAATAAACAGAAAATCAAGTAATAAAAATTTACATATGATTATAGCAAATGGACGACTGATTGCACTGATTGCATTGCTCTTGTTTTGTGAAGGATTTTGTTTTGCGGTTCATGAAAGACTCAAGTCTTCACATTTGTGTTTCAAAATAGGAAATGGAAAGAGCGTGGATCAAGGTTCATGCAGAGATTTCTTCAGCACTTCTTTCTCCTGTGAAAATGTCATTTATAAGTTCGGGGGGCAATGAGCTAGTACAAACTACAATAGTCCTTCCATATGATCTTTCATTTAACCATTCAAAGTATATATTTAAATTTTACCATGTACAAACATGTCTAAAAACATTAATTGGAAGGTTGAAAATGGGAAATTGGAAAAGAGGATTATACTTTTGCATGGTTCTGTAGCCTACACATTTGGTGGTGGGTATATATTCTACATATAGTCTATATCTGGTCTCATCCTATATCCTAGTTTATATCTGGGCCTAGTCTATATCTGGTTATAGTCTATATTCTAGTTTATATCTGGATTTAGCCTACACCCTCACAAATCCTTAATCTGGGTCAAAGGGTGAGTGGGTTAGATTATTAAAAGCATACACATCTGTGGTTGTCTAGGATTCAAAAGCAGCTCTACTAAAGAATGTTGACTCAAGCATCCCAAAAGGATGAACAAAGGGCCTCCAGAGACTATCTTTCCCACTCTCCACTTACGAGCACACTGGCTTTCGTTCTTGACACACACACACAGTTTTACCCTTTCTGTCTCTCCTTTTCCCCTCATCTCTTATTTGATCTCAAATACACACGTGCATTCACAAATATTCTGAGTGAGCCAGACACAGGATGAGTGGTCATTTAATAGAAGTTAATGGACACCCCAATGAGTTATCTGACCCAAAGCTGCAGGTGAATAAGACATGCTCTATGTCAGAGAACCCCCCCCAAAAAAAACACACACATGCTCACAGGGCTGTGAAATGCACCACTTCCTGCCTCAAGTGTTATGCAATTATGTTGAGTAACTAAAAGCTTGACTTATTGACATTGGTAGCTTGATTCTGAATTAGTATGGTTGGCATGTTTACTGAATGCACATCTTTTAAACTCTTCATTGGCTTTACTTTTCTAGTTAACAATGAGTGTGTCCTTTTGCTTTTTAAGATAAACATATTTAAGTCGTGAAACATTACAGGAGCCAACCCAACCGATCATATATTTGAACGATTGATTGATTCTACATCCTTTTAGGTCTGCGTTGACAGATGTGACTAAGGAATGAGTGAGAGCTCTTGTGGAAAACATGATGCATTTATGGAATGTTTCATGGCACAAGATGATTAATATGAAATATGTACTGATGGAATATATGGATGTGAGCCAGAAGAAAAAGAAAGTCAGATAAACTGAAACTCTTGGCTCTCTGCTATTAAGTATTTTCTCTCTAGAGAACCATTACAATAATTTAAGGACATTTACATAAAGTGTTTATACATTCCATTCATCTCTACATAGCTGGTGGTTCAGCTGTTAGTTGTACTGGACATCCCCACCAAAAACTACAGAAAAATATTTGGCCCCTTGTCCTTGAGTTTAATGAACATTTGACTCTAAAATCTATTTTATCTAATATAGGATGATTTTTAGAGCTGAAATTGTGGGAGTAGCTATCTTGCACTCTTACAATTCAATGAGATGTAGTAAATAAGAGAACATATATTGTAGTAAATGTGTTTGTACATATCTGCTTAATAGTTGTTCTTTTAAAATACAGATCGAATGGGCTTAGTGACGAATGGCCACATCCCCCTCTTCCAGTAAAGCAGCGCCTCCCATGTTTTCCACGTTAGTGCACACATGTATGCGTGAGCTGTAAGATTTACTTAGTGACTGGACAAGCATGACTTGCAGCTGTGTGAAATGTAAGATTTACCTGGTGACTGGACAATCACGGCTCCAAAGCTGTGTGGAATTCAACAGCTACAAAAATTCATAGAAAAGCAAATAAAATGTCGTCCCATTTTCCTCTCCAAACTTCTCAAAGTTAAAGATACATTGTACTTCAAATACAGTACATAAGATGCCACAACCATGGCCATGTGCAGTATATGAAAAATACAGAGGTTCAAAAAACGTTTCCTATCTTTGCATTGTCTAATCCTTTATCATCAAAGAGTTATCAGACAATCATTTTGACATTTAATGACAACTAAAAGAAGTACAGAGGTCTGGACCAGGGTGTCCTCAATGGTGGATACGGTTATGGTCATGACCGACATTAGAACAAAAACATCTTACAGTAAAGGACCCTGAAAACTCCAGGGTATTTATTTATCTTTCTGTGGTAGCAGTAGGCTAGTTGTCTGTGTATCACTTTAATGTTGATGGGTTCTCTCTAAAGCTAAGGTTCTCCCTTTTTCTTTTGTTTGGTATGGGATTGTTTGGAAATTGTCTGTCTGGAGAATAACTATAGACTTGAATTAATGCAGCTCTGTGAATTCAGGGCTGTGCTTTAGCATTAAGCCTTACAAAAAAACCTTAGAATTCTGTGAAGAATCTGCTAGGAACGTTCATAGGACACTGCAATAACTAAAAATAGCATTTGCTATTTGTAATGAGACTTTTGAGCAAAAATGATGGGGGGCACCCCCCTCACCCCCTTCCACCTGCCGGAAGATGATGGATGTGTTTCTCTATTGGATATGGGTTTTATATTTCCAAAATGTCCACGTTTATGTGAATGTACAGTAATGGATGAGTGAATTCTAAACAGAATGCTTTTTGAAAATAGAAAACATTTTCTTAATTGTTTCATGTTTACCTCATCGGTATTTTGACCCTCAGGTAACGGTCGATGGCGATAGCCAGGAGAGCAAGGATGGAACTTTGTGTGAGCACCAGCACAGTGCATGCCACGAGCAGGCAGCTGTAGAAATGAGTCGTAAGTCCGATACTGATGATGATTGCAAGAGGAATGACAAGCGCTCCAACTGCAATGTCAGCCAGGGCTAAAGAGACGATAAAACAAAACGTCGTGTCCCTCAGAGAGCGATTGATACGAACAGCCCAGACCACCATCACGTTCCCGATCACTGAAGACAAGGCGATCACCACCTCCATTCCCATGTAGACTGCCTTAGATGACATATTTGGAGACTTTAGGTAGAATCTCACCAAAATATAATACACAATATGCCTTCGGTCACTTTCCTGCCCCACCGAAGTAACTCTTCTTTACGCATAATGGTACTGGGTTGGTCCTGTGAGGTAGTATTGAGCTTTAGGAAGGCGCGTAAAATCGTACCAATTTTGGGGGTCTAGGACCAACCATCCACAGACGATGTTGTTATTCCAATAAAACCCGAATGACATAATAAAAGTGGCCAATACCATATTCCACAGAATATAGCTCATACAGTGGAAATATCAGTCATAACACTCCGGGATCCAGTTGGAATCGCCTCCTCATCGTTTTCTAAAAGATTGTATTGAACTTGAACAAAGATTGCGGATTCTCACGACCTTCGCGTGTAACTACTCCATGATACAGGCATCTTATTCATTCATCCATGAACCTAGGGGTTCTGCGTTATAGCCATTCCAATGTACATCAACAAAAATTAAAAATAATTCAACAAAACTGGGCGATATAATAGAAATGACCTTAATCTAATTCGGTATGTTCAGATCGCCTCACGCTCTAGAAACGATTGTAACTCTACACCTTCTTTGCATACTTTCTGCTGAGCAGACGGTTGCGCCGACGGTTTTCCAACAGTTACCCAATCCAATCCTTCACCGGGACAGGGACTGAAAGCACAGTGGTATTTTGTCTGTGCTGCCTGGTGGGCACGTGACATGACACACTGATTTCAACATGCGTTTCTAGGATTTATAGATATGGTGCAGTTGACAAACAAAACACAGAAATAAGAAATTCATGTGCTTTCAATTTTTTTCTTACACTTTTTCTAATAATGTAAAAAAAAGTGACTACTAGTCCTCCGGTAGAGAAGTCTAAATTGATTGGATTACATTTTTTGTTTTCGTATTTTACATATTGTTAAAGTATAGTTTGTAAAGACTCAAATAATGTGCCATACATAAATAGCCGAAGACTCATTTACATTTCGGAATACCTACCAACAAGCAGATAAAATCCCTTTGACTTTGACATTTTTAACACTTCACCCATGAAGGTAGGCATGAATAGTCCCAATTCACTCCACCAGACTCCCTATCAGTGTGGTATCGTATCCTGCCTTATCTCATCTAATCTTTTTAAAATGTCATCTTATTTTCACCCCTGGGCTTGGTGTAGAGGAGAGGCACATTTGGTTTGTATTTACATCATCATCATTAGTATAACGACATTTCAGAGTCAAAATGCCTACTGACTTCCGGTAAGATTTTATTGGTAACACTGTTTCACAGTGTTGGAGTATGTGATTTTACTCCGTTACCTGTTCACGCATTGAGAGTGGTAAGATGGATCACCAGGATTCAGTATAGTTAAGTTCAATGAAGTTTATTCCCTAACAGTACAATTCTAATGCAGATATCTGGGTCGCTCCAAGGTTCCTAACAGCACACAACTACGTGCGCCTTATGCTCGGCACAGCAAAGAACGACACCATTCCTTGGGAGACCCACAGTAATATAGATAACATTATGAATTTAATTAGGACAGAGGCTCCTCCGCCTTTGGTGGTGTCCGCCCATGGTTCGAGGGCCGTCTTATCTCCTCATGTGGTAGAGAGGACCCTCTTTGTTGCCTCTTTCTCCCAGGTGTTGTTGTATCTGACTCTGCACACAAAGAAGACAGTGTTCCCCACTCCCCACATCCCAAGATAAGACAGTAGAATACATCCTACTGCCGACTATGTGTGGACTGTTGACTCCCTCTTGATTCCCACAGTGTGTTGCCTTTCTTACATGATAGAAAAGTACTGTCTGTCTGCCTTACAAATCTTATAGGTCAGTACCAGCAAATCATTGTATCCTTCATTGTTAACATAAGTAAAATTATATGGGTTAGCATAAGTGAATCATTATATTCTTCATTAGTAAATCATATAGGTTAGCATAAGTGAATCATTATATCCTTCAACAGTAAGACCATCTTTAAGTGATAGACTTTAGCATTGCAACTACACCCACTCAAAGTGTCACAAATAGCCACAAATGCACAGCCTTTATACTTTGGCACCTATGTGATGAAACTGAACGGGCTACATAGGTTGTGAGGCACTGTGAATCAGCCGAAGGTTAAGGGCTGAGGGAGCCAATCCACTGAATTCACTCTTCACTCGCGTCAATCATTCTGATCAGCATGCCTCCACTGACCATCTTGAAGTACTCATTTGACCTGATTCTACTCGAATTACCTGATTAGCCTGTTAATTATTAGAATCAAATGTGCTTGCTAGTGAGCTAAAACCTACAGGCAGGCAACCCCCCAGGACCTGGATTTTAGTGCCCACCATTGTAATTTGAAGTCCTGCATTATGTCAGCTACTGGAGGGGGACATATCTACTGTCTACCACCCAAGATTCGTGGTGTCACAAGGTGACGTAGCATCACATGGGAAACGCAAACATTGGGCGAGATCAAGTTGATTGACACATAAAAAAAATTTTTTTCAAGATGACACAATGTCATCCAAACTATTTGTGTTGTGGTTAGAGGAGGCCAGCAAGCACCTCAGCACCATGCCCAAACAAGCCGGACCTTAAAAGGACTGGGAGGGGGTGCACAAGGTTTGAGAGAGACATTAACTTCTACCAGTGTATGTCCCCAGACTGATTGACAAGCTCAGACACAGAGTTTGACACTAGAGCTGGGGCAGAGTGAATTGGAGAGGTATTGACTATTTGTATTCGTTCAGCAGGTATCGACTGCAGAGAGGAATTGTGCCATCTGGTTCATCAGGGAGTGGCGGAGCGCTTCTGAGTCTGCTGAGTCATACTGGCCATTCTGTCAAGCTGGCTGGCTGACAGGTGGACCCAAATACAAACTCAGAACACGGGACTCAGTTGACTGTTTATTAAACATAAAAAACAGGCGATGCACAGACGAAGCTGGTCCAAACTAAAGCTCAAGGAGGATCGATCCAAGTCTAAAAAGAGACAGAGAAAAAAGTTACTGTCAAAATGCGATGATCTGACAAACATAAGTTAACAGCAACATCGAACTGGCATCAAGTGGATGTGGAGCCAGTGTTTATATACTGTTTATGAGTTGATTGGTGATGAGCCGCAGCTGCAAGCAATTAAGTTGTAGAGCTAGGTAAAGACACTAGTGCCTAATAACTATTTAGCTTCCAGTTTGGTGATGCCGGGTAAGTAGGGCTCATGAGACTGCTAACCAAAAGAAAGGGGATCCCGCTTGTGCATCAGATTTAGATGTATTCGTTATACCCAGCCAAAAAATGCCTAGGCTTTAGGTACTAGCAATAAGGAGACTTTTTGAGAAGGTACTAACGACGAGGACACTGTGATATCACTAACTGGCTGAGTTATCGTTGCCAACATGTGTTGATATTAGGCTACTCCTGAGGTACCTTGGTCTACACAAGTTACTTTTTGCCACTGTAACATTATAAGCTCCTAAACAGTGCAATGGAATGTAAATTCCAATAGAGGCAACACAATCGAGACCAAGACCAACATTTTGACACTGATGTTGTCTATGTAGTCCAAATATTGAGAGATCCTTAGGTTGTGGGGTGTGCGTGCGTTAGGTTCAGATGGGTGTTTGTTTTTTACTTAAATTGTACAATTGATATTTCTGTAAATTGTATACAGAAATGCATCTTGTTGTTTATAAAGATTACATATGTTTAAAAGCATGTGTTTGTTGTTGGTCATTTACAACTCAAAATACAAATATTGAAGAGTGGAATGAAACAGATGTCTTCTCATTTCCCCTGAAAGAGGAAATCATGATTTGGTATAGTAGCCTTGTAGTTGAAAAGTTGAACGAATACATTGGGCACTCAGGTTTAAAAATGGTCCTAACCTCCATGACTTAAACATGCCTTAAGTTTTTCCCTTCTAGTGATATTTTCAGACATTTAGCCTGCTTATATGGCACTCATCAAGAAAAAAACCCTTTAAAGCTTATTGTTACAATGTTGTCACAGGCAGTATCTCAGATGGAATTCAAACAGTATGATCTGCTAACTGAAAATATAACCCTCAAAACAAAAATGAGCTTGTCAAGTATTTAGGGAAATTCGCTAATTCCACAAAAGTTCACTGGTAGTGAACATCAGGTAACAGTAGGTAACAATGCAAAATACGACCATTTGGTCTGAGTTTAGAGCCCTGCGTAAAGAGGCTGACACCAGTAAATTGTACTATGAATTAGATAACTAGAAGAGCGAGCTAACAACGCTAGTGATAAATAACTGTTTAGCTGCTCAATTCCATGGTGCCAAGAAGGGCTCATAGCTTAGCTAAGGTAGCTACTAATGCTGAGGACTCACTGATATCACTGTCTGGCTCAGTCGAACATAGTATAAAAGCGTTGTTGTGAATGTGTGCTGACTTTGTGATGTTAGGCTACCCCTGAGGTCCTATCTTCAAGTGACATTTTGCCACAGAAACATTATAAGGTCCTAAACCAAGCAACGGAACGCTAATCCCAATAGAAACAACGCAATTAAACATTTTGACACGGACGTTGTCTATGTAGTACACATATTAAGGGACTCTTAGGTGTGGGAAAATAATAATAATAAATAACTACCAGTCAACAGTTTGGGTTCAAAAATGTGAAATCTTTGGTTCCACCCATTTCATCCCATCCATGTCTTTGTGCAACACAGAGAAGGTGAACGAATGGTCTCCACATGCATAGTTCCCAATGTGGTGCATGAAGAAGGAGGTGTGATGGTGATTGGGGTGCTGTGTTGGTAACACTGTTGGGGATTTATTCCAAATTTAAGGCACACTGAACTAGTATGGCTACCACAGCATCCTGCAGCGACACGATATCCCAACCAGCTTGTATTTAGTTTGACCATCATTTATTTTCTAACAGGGTAATGACCCTAAACACACCTCCAGGCTGTGTAAGGCTATTTGACTGAAAAGGAGAGTGATGGAGTTCTGTGCCAGATGACATTGAGTCCACAGTCACCTGACATAAACCCAATTGAGATGGTTTGTGATGAACTGGACTGCAGGGTGAAGGCAAAAGGGCCTACAAGTGCTCATCATCTCTGGGAAGTCCTTCAAGACTGTTTGAAAACCATTTCAGGTGACTACCCTTTGAAGCCAAGAATGTGCAAAGCAGTAGTCAAAGAGAAGGGTGGCTATTTAGAAGAATTTAAAATATAAAACGTTTTCAGATATTTCACTCCTGTTTGTTTACTACATAATTCCATTCAACCAGGAGAGACCTGAGATGATGAAGTGAGTTTATTTACAAATCTAAATGTATTAGAATTGTTTTGGCTTAGACCCCAAGGGAATTATAGATCAAAGGGCACCTGCCTTGCATAGAATAAGAATCCGGTGCGGAGTCCAGACACTGGTGGTGGTGGCAGAAGCTGAAGATGATCTAGTCAGACCAGACATCTCTGGCCAGACACCCTCCGCCTCCCCGCCGCCGGGGAAAAACTAAACAAGGAGAGAATTTAAAATGTCGCAAGATCATAGTGATAGGCTGACCCGATCATGAAGATTGACAGCGTTAATAGACGTCAGCAATGCAAAACCCGGACGACGCCAGATAGAAAGTAGAGCGTTCCTAGCGGTGGAGCAAGAGAGATAAAATGATATGATGTGTCCATGTGCGGGGATCGGTCTTGCCTGATTGAACTTGCAAAAATATTCATATGAGTTCAGTCATAGTTTTGATGTCTTCAGTTTACAATGTAAATAGTCAAGAAAATAAGGAAAAACATTAAATGAGAGGACACTCACAAACTTTTAACCGGTAGTGTAAATATGAGAGAGAATAATGGTTTGTGCTCACCAAAGGCTAGCACACCCCCAAAAAACGGTAATTCAGGGTTGGGTGGGTGGATGGGTTTTTGAACTGGTTTCATAGCATGGAGGCTTTCGAACAATCTTATGATTTCTAATGTTTCAAATGAAAATAATAAATGAACCCTCACATTCTTTTCATTGTCTTGTTTTGACTGATTTGTGACAAGACAACTTCCCTCCACTGACCATACTTCAAACTACACATTTAAGTTTAAGCAACCATCTGTGGTCCAATCGGGTTGGCTTGTGGTTTAATTGGTCTGAGTTGTGCTTGGGCGTGTGATTGTTGGCAAAAAAGTGCATTCCTCTGCCACCCCTCTCCGGCCCTCTCTGAATGGACAAATTGTTTGACCGCTGTGGATGGATGGTACAAGCCCGTCCAAGCACGTCCCTGCACTGAAACATTGCTGTTTGTGTATTCCAACTAAGGCAGGGGCAGTACCAGGTGGTGGTGAGGAAGGCCTCTCTCAAGCATGTGGGAACATCCGTGACATAGAACATGTTGCATTTGTGTTGGAATTAGACAAGCAGCATGTTGCCTGGAATCCCTTAAAAATCTTAGAGAGTGTTTTACATGACACTAAATTACACTTTCATCCTCACCTCCACCATCACGGATCAGTACACTACTGACTGCCAAGGACAAGTGTAGATTGCAGTGTGGCATTCACTCTATTGAGAAGCTGATTGGCCGTAACCTGCAAGGATTCCAGGTCAGCAAGAAAGACTGTGGCTAACCTCTCTCACGCCAGGCGCACACTATTTCAAATACTCCTGTCCGACAGGAGACTACAATCTATTAGGATGAAGATCTCCTGCCACAAGATGTTTTTTGCCCATCTGCAGCTGCACTGACACTGACTTGGTGTTAAATCAAAGTGAAATCAACAGACATGTCTAATGTGTTACACTAAGGCACTTTTAGTGCTCATCCTTGCACAAACCTTTCAGCTCATCATTTATTCACAGAACAGTCATATTGTACACGTTATACTATTCTTTGATAGCCTGAGTTTGTATCTTAATATCTAATGTTTTTAATTATGCCTTATACGCAGTCCTTTTTTCTATTTATTTTGTTATACACCTACCTACCAAAGCAAACATATCATACACATAAACCTACTTTGTAATAAACTGGATTTAGATTCTGATTACTGTGTAGGGTTGGGGTTAGGTAGTTAGTCTCATTGTGTAGGGTTATGATTAGGTAGTTATATAGATGATTGTGTTGCAATGATATGGCAGGGTAGGGTGTTATTGCGGTCTGAAAATAATTTATCTGATAAAGAAAGAGGTGACTCAACAAACAATCTGGCAGGAATATTTGTTTGGATAGGGCTATGTAGATAAAAAGATGACATGTACAGAGTTGCTTCTGTGCATGCTCACATTAGTCAGACGGATTTCCAGGTAATTAAATTAGGACATATTCTTGAGACTATGAACATGCTCTGTAAACGTAGAGATTTTTAACGGAATGGAAATGTCCTTTTATGGCTATGTTAGTCTTTAAGTTTATCTCTTTATCTCTAACAGCATCAGTCAGCCTGCCTCAACATGAAAGTCCAGAACCACAAGCCCCTGACACAAAACAGATCAGGTAAATAGTTAAGAAATGGTATTTAGTGTAAAAGAAAAAAATGTGTGTGTCTTGTATTGGTCTGTCTGTATAGACACAATGTTTGAGCATATGTTCATTTAAAGTAACTACAACATTTACAAAAAGGCGACAGTTTCTTCCCAAACTCAAATCCCTAACTTTTTCCTTGAAAAGAGCAGTTCTCGCGTTGGACATTTCCAGGAAACAAAATATTTTATCAAAATTCCTCTTAACATCAAATCATTCTTACACAGAGCATCACTTCATCTTCAGCAGACTTCAACCTGCAGTGACACAGAGCAACTTATCAATGACACCAGATGGTTCTCAGAGCTAACAAAAACACACACAAGTCTGTTCTGTGTGGGAAGGAAAGGGTAGTGATGGTCTGTGGTGAAGCATCTTACAATTTACTGTGTTTAAGGAAAGGGGAATCACCATCTCAGGGCAAACATGGCGAGGTAAGAAACAACAGTTTCTACCCCCTCATACGATGGACCACGTGTACATAGATAAAAAGGTAAAATACTTCAAAGAAACATGAATACAAATTCCAAAAGGGGTTCAAACCAAGTTGATTTGTTGTGCTGCGTAAGCATTTTATGGAGAATGATAATAACATAAGAGTAATAATATTCACGGAGATTAATAATGTTTCTCAGTAACTTTTCTGTTCTTGAGTTTGGTGAATATGTCAGGAACTAAAAGTACCTGTCTTTAAATTACAGCATCTGGGGGCCCTCCCATAGTTCACATTCAGGACACATATTTAACTGGTAGCACAGAATTCACAAGGAGAGGGAGATGGGGTGGGGAGTGGGACTAAGAGAGATAGGGTAGAGAGCGGTACAAAGTGGTAAACAGTGATGGGGTGGGGTGGGGAATAGGATTGAGAGTGATACAGAGAGTATGTGTTGCAATCTGAAGCTAAGTTAGAGGACGAGAAGAAACAGATGGAGGAGGTTAAGAAGGTAGAATTAATGAGGGAGGATGAGGGCAAGATTCCATGTATGTAATTTTATATACTCCTTTACTCATCCAGACTAGTCATGTACGTAGGTCCCTGTCAAAACTGAAGGCAACTAAATATCACTTGTCCAGCCAAATACAGTGTGCATTTCAGTTGCATCATACAATAGACTGTTTTTTACCCAGGTATGATGAAGCAACCCTGGGCTGTGGTGGAAGACAGACCAGAATATGTGAACAGAATTCTGGTTACTCCTGGACCTTGGGGTATGGCTGGAATAATCCTCATTGTAATTCAGAAATTGATTCAGTAGGACACAATGGAATCTTCACAAGTTGTTGGGGTGCCAATCATATGCCACCAAGACACCGTCTGGCCTGGTGTAGGCATGCAAATTCATCACTTCCTTAGAGTCAGGTTTAAACAGTTCAGCATGTGAAAAATTATTTTTTTAATATGTATTCATTAAATGCGTTTGTGACATTAGCTGATTTGTGAGGTTCCTTTCTAGTTTAAGGAATAACTGATGTTGTGCATGGAATTTTTGTCTGGGTCTGTTATTGCATCGCAAGTGTTAAGAAAGTAATGATACAAAGTCAAATTAAAAGGGGACAATATTTACTTGAGATAATTAGTTTTTAAACAAAAGTTCATTCACAGTGTCAACAGGTGAATGAACTATGAATTATAAATGTTAACGTTTTTCATAAACTTAAAAAGAGAAAACTGGAAACCTACACGCTGTTGCAAATTTCAAGTCAAACAACAATTATTTTTTTATTTAGTATGGTGTTCCCTCAAACATTTTGATTTCAGTGCGCTTTGAGTGTTTTCTCTCTTAGGGAAACTAAAGTACAGGGAAACTAGGTACATAAAAACACATGCCACAAAGAAACTGAACTTACAAGCCCTTAACAAGCCCAAGTTAGAGATACCTGTTCTCCTACCTCTGGCTTACAGGAGTGAGACCTGCAGGCAGCCTGCTTAGCTCCCAAACTAGAAGCACGGCGCCCGCTCTGACCAGGTGAATGGTAAGAAACACACAGTGAAATCATTAATGTGATGTACAAATGAGCGAATGATTCAAAACTGCACACATTTGACCATTCCCATTTCCTCTGGGTTTTGTGTCCTGTGTGGCCCCGAGGAAGATTTTGCCCTGGGTGGCTGCCCATGTCACCTATGCCTACTCTACCCCTGCCCTTAATTCTTACCCTGACTACTGACCTGGAATATAAAACTGAACCAACAAAATATATGAGATGATCTTTGTATGGGCTTGCCACTTTCATAGGCCATGCATCATCCTTTCAGCTGGATGTGTAGCTGCTTTCCAGCCTCTAAACAGCTCTGTTAGCAGGTGAGCAGATGGCTGGCAGTGTGGCCCAGATGCCACTCCCTCTGCACAAACACTAATGAGGAGAGAGAAGCAAAGAGAAGACACTGGTGAGCGAGACAAAGAAAAACACAGTAAAAGATGATAGAGCCAGAGATATAAAGAGAGTTTAATGACGCAAAAGAAGACGTAAAGAAGTCAATAGTAGAGGCAAAGCAGAAAGAGAGAGATAAAGAGACATTGATACATTGACTTAACTTGAGGCAGGAGCAATAAACAACAGATAATGGAAGTCTCTCTTCTCTTGGCAGAAAATAAACTGGTGATTCATGCTCACCTTTCTGTAATGACCTAAAATATGCCAAGGCCTATCAACAATGGTGCAGGCATCATATTAAGAAAATTTTATAGTTGATGAATAAAGCCCATGGATTAAATATAAATTATTCGATCTGGCAGCTACTTCACTTTGGAAGGGAGAGCCTCAGCATACAACTTCACAAAGGGAAAAAATGAAGTAGACAATTTCACATCATGAAAGTTTGTTGCTTGACATGCATACAACACTTCTAAAATATTTTGTACTTTGAGATGTCAGTACACAAACATTTATGCTCTTAAATTGATGAAGACTAGACTTTATCTGGTTCATTCTTCCTCATCTTTCATGATCCTCGTTTTACCATTCATCTGCCATTCAAGCAACACCTGGGCAAGACAATTATTGGAGAAGGCAGGTTTTGACACATTGCTGTGTTTTGACACATTGCTGTGTCAAAACCTGACCTTAAACTACCATCTGAGTTGACTGAGGGTATTTTAGGTAACCATTATGATGTAATATTGCACATCTCATCACTATCACCTCATCACCAGATGAGGCCTTCAAAAATTGTAAATGGAGACTTGTGTTTTCAGACATTGAATGTGATCCTTAGATAGAATAAAACCTCCTGTGATTGGATTTACCGAATAATTAATTATTACATCTCCTTTCCATGATATTTTGTACTGCCAATTTTGATGAGTCATTTAAATTGAGGGTTTTTCTGTTGCCAATTGAAAGGTATCAAGACGCATATTCAACATCTAAGATTGTTTGAGAGCATCAAGATGTCAGCATTCAGCTCTCAATCGCCCAGCCCTACCCACCATAGGGGAGGATAGGGTTCGATTCCCAGGAAAACCATTGCATTGAAGTGTACTGTCATTTGCCTTATTTTGAGAATGGAGGTTCAGGCCCACCCAGGAATGAGAGCCTCTCGTTTGCTCCTGTTGGTGTTGCTGCTCTGCATGACCGATAGCTGTACCAACCGTCAAACAAAGAAGCTGCAAGGGCTTTTCTGAAATCAGAGGTGTAAAGTGCCTGTGCAAAGACACAACAGCAGTCCACCTTTGGCACCGCGTTGTTTAGCCTGCTACCCTTGGGTATGGGTTATAACAACTTCAATACAAGAATCAGGTTAACAATCGTGTGCAAAAAGCGGGGAGCCGATTCCGACCATCAGGGCCATACGTCTCGGCAACCAACAGAATCCTGCAAAGAGCGCTCTTGGTCCAGCTTGAAGTGCTGGATATTCGGTAGCATTGCCATAACAGAGCAAATGGCTTTGCTTGCTTGTTTTTCTGCCTGTTTGGCCTTTTGAGCTGGTTGAAACAAGGCCGGAAGTGAAAATGTCTTGAACGTGGAATGCTTCAAAGGCAGAGCATTGCACTGGCATGGACTGTCGTTGGCCTTGTTTTGAGTTGCTGTGACCTGGTTGGCATGGTTGACCTTGTGACCTACAACCTCAAACATCTGTGCAGCAGCGTGTCCTCGTTAGTATAGTGGTAAGTATCCCTGCCTGTCACGCGGGAGACCAGGGTTCAATTCCCTGACGGGGAGATAGTCCTTTGTAGAGCTTTTTCACCTTCATGTGACAGAACTTGATCACAAAGGACCATTTATTTCTGTAATGCACTAGCGACTTCCAGGGAGACTGGCCCACTCGGTGCTTGTTGGGTACATCTGGCATCGCTCCAAGCAAGAACGAGCAGAGCCGATTCTCCCAAAACACGCAGGCCGCCCCATATTACGTGTCCTTTTCCTCACATTTTGTACTGCACATTAGTTCATAAGTTCAATGTCCTCCTTGAAGGATATAATAATTTAGTTATTCTAGCATTGAAGGATACAATGATTTACTTATGCTAACCTATAAGATTTGTAAGGCAGACAGACAGTACTTTTCCATCATGCAAGAAATGTAACACACTGTGTTCATGAAGGAGGGGGTTGACAGTCCATACATACTCAACAATACATTGTATTCAACTGCCTTATCACGGGATGTGGGGAGTAGGGAACACTGTCTTCTTTGTGTGCAGAGTCAGATAAAACAACACCTGGGAGAGAGAGGCAACAAAGACAACAACATAAGGAGATAAGCCGGCCCTTGAACCATGGGCGGAGACCACCAACGGCAGAGGAGCTCCTGTCCTGAATAATGCATAATGTTAGCAATATTACCTTGGGTCTCTCAAGGAAAGGTGTCATACTTCGCTCTGCTGAGCATAAGACGCACGTAGCTGTGTGCTGTTAGAAACCTTGGAGAGACCCGGATCTTTATTAGAATTGTACTGTCAGGGAATAAACTTAATTGAACTTAACTAGTGTGAATCCTGGTGAAACATTTTACCACTCTCGATGCGTGAACATGTAATGGAGTAAAATCATAAACTCCAACACCCTGAATCAAAAAAAAAAAAATTCCAATGGAAAGTTATCAATACACATATTCAACGTCAAAGATTGTTAGGGGCGTGTCGAGAAGTCTACATTTTGCCATGAATCACTCAGCACTACCTAAGATGCCATCACAGAACTACACCTCAAACCGTCGTCATTTTTTATCTGCTACTCCCAAAACGTTTCTGCCCGGTTGTATTTCATAGGGAGTATCCATAGTAATTAATAGTAGTTTGTTTTTTTTCAAAACTTTATGAATACTAGCATTGGTGGTTCAGTGGTAGAACTCTCGCCTGCTATGCGGGAGGCACGGGATTGATTCCCAGCTATTGCACTCATTGTATTGCTCCACCATGAAACTTTCTCTGACTGGTTTTGTTCATGTTGGGACAAGTAACCTTGTAAGCTACCGCGGCCAATGTTCTCATTATCGCTGTGCCGCTTGTCACAGAGCGTCCAATATTACCTCTCTTTTTCATAACATTTTGCAATGCACATATACTTGATAAAAATGGCTACATCGAAATGTTATCTATATTGTTTTTGTTGTTGCAAATGGAAGGGTATCGAGTGCTAAATCCAACATCAAAAACCGTTTGACCATATTGAGATATCCTTGTTAGTATAGTGAGAGTTCCAACGATAAATGAATTCTGTAATATATTTGAGTTCCAGTGAGATTGGCCGAGTTGTTGGTTGTTCAGTACTTCTGGTATTGCTCCAGACAAACATGAGCAAAGCACATTGTTTTGAGCCGGTAAAAACAAGGCCGAATGTGACAATGTCTTGACCATGGAATGTGCTTCAGCACACTTTCTCCAAAAACACGCAGAATGTCCATTAAATGCCACAACAGAGACTTTAAAAACACTTTAGATTGCTGCTACACTGGTCAGTATAGAGACTATCACTCCATCCCACAAGCAGCACTGGGAATCTGACTATGCTATGATTCACATTCCTGCATACAATTTGAAACTAAAGCTCTGTAAATATGCTGTGAGGACATCAATGGACCAGTGAGGCTATGGAGGATCTGTGGGCGTGCTTAGACTGTTGTGACTGGAACCACTGCTACCAAACTCTGGATGAGCACACAGAGGCTGCGATGTAATACGTCAGCTGGTCCAACACGCATCATTTCAACGTCAAATCCTGGTACAACTTAACTCCAACAGTTTAGGTTGGACAAGGAGAAAGCATTCAGGAGTTAGGGTGGATCCTGATTTGTTCTGTCAGTTTAACACGTTATTAACAGTGCTAACGCAAATCCATTTTACTAATGTGTATCATTGTGATTATTTTTGGCTCAACAAACTTGGAAGTTTTTTCACATACTGTTGCAAGAACTGGTAACTTTAGAAAACTACAACACCACACCGGACAAAGACCAGAAGAAAAACAACAGGCACGTCGCACACACTTATTTGGGCTTGCAAGCCGGCCAAAGTGTAGCAGGCTAATGGTTACATTTAGGGTAGATGGTGAACAAGAGACACTGAAATGGATGCCATTAAGATTATGATTGCAGCAGAGTTTACTTGCTAAATGGTTTTATTTATAAGACAGGACCAAAGTGATCTGTGTGTTTTGTTGTTATAAACTGAGCTATCATAGAGTCCTAGTCTACCTTACATGTGCACTTCAAAAATTGTATTTTGTATTACCCTGTTTTGATCCGTTAGAAAGGACTGCTGAAGGGCCAAATATTTTTCAATTCTTTTATTGATGGACAATTTTACATTGTATGAGAGATTATTTGCTCCACGTGTAAATTACTGCTCCAAGTGGGAATGTTAGTGTGAAGTTGAACACTACAGTATATGCTAATGTTGTTTTAATTAGAAAACATTTGCACAAAGCAAGCCAAACCAATTGTACATGTTGATGAACGCATTAAAATGAGATTAAATAATGAGACCTGATCAGAGTGAATCCTTTCAGGTAACCTATATACGCAAAAATGTGTTTACAAGATCTAACATGTCACTTGCTTTGCAGGTTTCCTATGATGGCACCACCACGGGAGAGTGAGACGGACTCGAGCCAGTCACCCTGGACTGCTTCCTTACCATCAGAAACAAGAGAAAAGGCTGCATTTGAGACCGCCCCCAGTGTTTCCAGTGACCCTTTAGTGGTGGGGATCAAGTCCCTGTTGGGGTCGGACGCAGGGATTGATAACCCACCATCTTAAATTAAAATCTCTTTTCTTCCATTGCAGATTCAGCCCTCCTGGTAGGTAGTCTATCTCTACTGGGGTCCTTTGGGGAGAAAGAAAAGATGGCAGGCTGAACACCTGCCCATACTTTTGCAGGCCTATAATAATACCTAACACAGCACAACTGGACTAACCCCACGTTTTGTGATGTGTAGCTGGCAAGCCCAGTGTCCTGTCTCGTTGATTGCAGGTACAGAGCCATAAAAAGAGTGAATGGACCTACACGGATGGGTGCGTCACCACCAAAACCAACTTTGATGAGTCTATGGTCGGATGGAGGACAAGACGCAGGGATTGATATAGTATAGTGGAGCTGCGTTGAAGTAGGTCGGCCTCCAAGCCCCGATTAGATCAAGTCTCCTTTTTTTCTCACCAGTTTGCCTTTGTAATCAATTCTCCTGGTTTTATAACCATTGCTGCAGTGCTATTCTATAATATTGAGATTACAGTGTGAGTGGAGCCAGGTTAACTGTTCCATTGACAGAGCCACCAGCAATGGCAGCAACATAGAACAGGTAATCAAGGGTGTATGTGCATAGTGTGTGCATCTCACAGTGCCACTCATCAGAGCTAAACCTATGGGCTGAGTACGCGGCAATGGGTTACATGATGCGAGTGCCAGGCCTGAATTGGGCTTTGCTCATTTTGTCAATGCACCTATCATCTAATTTAGTATGATTTTTATTTGTTTTTATCTTGTTGTGTTTAGAATGATTTAGAACTAAATGTTCAATGTTTATATTAATTACATTTTTATTTGTTAATTGTATGCACCTTCCTGCAATAGTAAATCGCTTTGTGGAAACTTACTTGGCGAATACAGTAGACTCTCACTTTATATATGTGTATATACGACAATGTGGGGTCTTCCAATGTATTTTTTTTAAACACTAATAGTGTTACAAAAAAGGTTAATCAATTTGGGAAGGACTGAAAGATTCAGACTGAATAGCAAAACTTTATTACAGCAATTCAATTTGGTTGCAGATTAGGCAGGGAAGCCAGTTTCCTAGATGACTCTTTCCAGACATCCAAAATGTGATTGATCTGAATGGTTATGGCACCTCAGGGGGGAACAGTTCCACAATGTGGATCCTCACCGCTCCAGCAGCCCACAGCTGATTTGTGGACTTGCAGAAGGTTCTAAACTGCTGTGAGAGTGGGAGACAGGTCTAATATTCTTTGCTGAGGAAGGATTAAATTACTCAAAAACAGCTGTGTTCAAAATATTTAAATTCCTAAAGATAATTACGTTTTCTAACCAGTATTAACTTGAATTTTGAGTTAATAACTCAACAAAAGTAAGTTTTTGACTATCCAATTTTGTAACCAAAGAAGATATCACGTTCATTAATGCACTGTCTGAAGAGTGAAATTAATGTGCCGGCCGTAAAAGAACTATATTGCATTGCCTTCATGAAACAAGCTGGGTCAGTAGAGAATTACCAGCGGATTAAATTCTGCCATCTTTACTCCAAGTCTGTAACCTTATAAAATGGAGGGAAACCAAGATGACTCATTGCAATACTTGATGGCACGACTCATTGCTATGGTCGATGGCCCCAGGCCCCAGAGTCTCGTAAACTGTTTCTGAGACTCTTTTTCACCTTTTCTGCTGCCTGGGTGGGAGTATGCCAAGCCTGGAGGGAGGGAGAGGGAGATGGAGAGGGAGATGACAGGGCTTGTGCTGTGTGCTGGAAAATCGAAAGCATTTGTTGTGCAAAATAGGTGATTTAGAAGTGATTGCCCAACTAGGTGTTCTGAATCCTGAAAAACTCGGCAGACTTTCGATGAAATTGCATCGACCAAGTGGTGATCAGCTCAACCCTACGGAAGCATTGGAACCGAAAACAGTCCTTGAAAAATAATTCTCCATATATTGAAAAACCTAAGATGTGTAGTGTAATGGCCTTTTATAAATTCAAGTAATCGGATCCCAGCACCTCCCCCATTCATGGCAGTCATATAGACAGTACAATGCTATGGTAACTTTGTGCAGTGGACTGAAAGCAATGGAATGCTTTCCTTGTTTTTGTCATCTCTGGAAGTGAAACACCCGCTATTGGACAGAAGTTGGGATAATTGGATTTGTTGAACATGCAATTTCTGAAGTCTCATCTGCCCGAGTAAACAGGGAGAGAACATGTCACAGAGCAAGGGCTCCACATTGATTACATAACCTGGGATGCAGTGTTATCTGTCTATATAAACTGTGATGTGTCATCAGTCAATATAACCTGGAATGTGTTACATCCTATACAATCTGGGGTGTTACCAGTCTACAGAATATAACTTGGAATGTCTAAACCAGTTGATGTGTTACCTGTCTGTTTAACCCGATTATATTGAGGTTATTTACTATCAGTGTTATTTGTCCAAGGCTTTGTGACAAAAGTTACAATAAAAAACTACTATAAAATGTTATTACAAACATAAAGACAATTACATTGATAATCATAACATTTTCTGAGGTTGCAGTTATAAGATGAAAAAGAAGACATTACTGTCAGTCCAGTGTTTTTCTGAGCATTAAATGTGCATCTTACTTTTTACTTGAACATACTTTTCCAGACAGAGGAGCTGTGAGTGTGTGAATGTGAGTGTACATGCACGTGTGTGTGTGGGTCTGTGTTTGTGAGAGTGTATCCCCGGCCCTCAAAACCAGTGTGGATACCAACCTCCTTATAGCTAATGAGGCCGCAGCTCTTTAGATCTTCACACTATGGCTTCAACAATGATTGTAGGGGTACAAAGGGACAGAACAGGCCTCCTTCCAATAATAGGCCTGTAACTAGAGAGGTAGTTATGTAAGCAACATTCCTGCTATGAAAGAAGAGAAACAATCTTTTCCTCGGATGTAAAACTTGCCAAAATGTTCCCATAACATTCTATGCTCTCTTTCTATCACTCTGTCTCACTCTCTTACTCCATTGCTTTCTTTCTCTATTTACCACTTTGTCTATCATTAGCGCTCTGACTCCATCACTCTCAGACTACCTCTCTAAGTTTGTCTGTTACTTTCTCCCCACTTTCTTTAACCCTTCTCATCCTCCTCTCCCATCTTTCTCCCCCTATCTCTGCCAGGCCATCTCCCCCTCTCACTATTCCTATCTTCCCCTCTCATCTCTTCCCTTTTCCACTCTCTCCTCTCTCTCTAACTCTCGCTGTCAAAGCTACATTTTATCAGTGCAGCTTTCATGAATTACTGCCTTGATCAGCATATTAGAATGTGCCAGCCTCACTTTATCTCAAGACTGATTGATCTGTCTGCGGGCCTTACTATGCATGTTTGTAACAAAAATGATTTCAACGAGGAATAAGACACTTGGCATATTACGAACATGCTCAGTTGCTTTTGGTGGATGGGATTATTTTACTAATATGAACGAGTCAGTAAATTACATCATTTACATATCCATACCCCCTCCTTGAACCGCCACCTTAACGTGGTGGAGGGGTTTGAGTGCTTGAATGATCCCAGGAGCTATGTTGTCGGGGGCAATAAGCCCCTGGTAGGGTTTCCCATGGCAAACTGGTCCTAGGTGACTAGCCAGACTAAGTGCGGTTCAACAAAAACCCCTATGACGACAAAACTAAGGAGAATCGTTACGTCGCCCGGAGAGGCGTTACCGGGGCCCCACCCTGGAGCCAGGCCTGGGGTGGGTGCTCGCAGGCGAGCGCCTGGTGGCCGGGTCTTTGCCCATGGGACCCGGCCGGGTATAGCCCGAAAAGGCGACGTGGGATCACCTTCCTGCAGGCCCACCACCCACAGGAAGGACCGTAGGGGGCCGGTGCAGTGTGTTTTGGGCGGCGGTCAGGGGCAGGTGCCTGGACGACCGAGGCCATGCACACGGTCTCTAGCGCTGGGGACATGGAATGTCACCTCGCTGGCAGGAAAGGAGCCCGAGCTTGTACACCCCAGATTGTCCACGCACAGCCTGGGTTCTGGGTCCATTATCCTCGAGAGAGGCTGGACTCTACATTTCTCTGGCGTTGCTCGCGGGGAGAGGCGGCGGGCTGGCGTGGGCTTGCTCATAGCCCCGTGGCTCAGCCGCCACGTGTTGGGGTTTACCCCGGTAGACGAGAGGGTCGTGTCCCTGTGCCTTCAAGCCGGGGACAGGTCTCTCACTGTTGTATCGGCCTATGGGCCGAACAGTAGTGCAGAGTACCCGGCCTTCTTGGGGTCCCTGGGAGGGGTACTGGATAGTGCACCGACCGGGGACTCCATTGTTCTGCTGGGGGACTTCAACGCCCATGTAGGTAACGACAGTGACACCTGGAGAGGTGTGATTGGGAGGAACGGTCCCCCCGATCTGAACCCGAGCGGTGTTTTGTTGTTGGACTTCTGTGCTAGTTACAGTTTGTCCATAACGAACACCATGTTCGAGCACAAGGGTGTCCATCAGTGCACGTGGCACCAGGGCACCCTAGGCCGAAGGTCGATGATCGACTTTGTTGTCGTGTCCTCTGACCTCAGGCCACGTGTCTCGGACACTCAGGTAAAGAGTGGGGCGGAGCTGTCAACCGATCACCAGCTGGTCGTGAGCTGGATCCGCTGGTGGAGGAGGAAGTCGGACAGACCTGGCAGGCCCAAGCGTATCGTGAGGGTCTGTTGGGAACGTCTGGCGGAGCCTTCTGTCAGCGAGGTCTTCAACTCGCACCTCCGGGAGAGGTTCTCACAGATTCCGGGGGGGGTGGGGACATTGAGTCTGAGTGGACTATGTTCCCGGCCTCCATTGTCGATGCGACAGCCTGGAGCTGCGGTCGTAAAGTCTCTGGTGCCAGTTGCCCGCCCGGCAATCCCCCCGAACCGTGGTGGAACCACCGGAAGTAAGGGATGCTGTAAAACTGAAGAAGGAGTCCTATCAAGCCTGGTTGGGTTATAAGACTACCTGTCAACTGTCTCCGGAGTCAGTTGACAGGTATCGGCAGACTAAGCGTGCTGCGGCTCGGATTGTCGCGGAGTCGAAAACTCGGGTCTGGGAGAAATTCAGGGAGTTTATGGAGAAGGACTACCGGACGGCCGCAAGGAAATTCTAGCAAACCATTCGCCGACTCAGGGTGGAGAAGCGGTTCTTCACCAACACCATGTACAGTGCGGGTGGGGAGCTGCTGACCTCAACTGGGGACGTTGATGAGCGGTGGAAGGAGTACTATGAGGATCTCCTCAATCCTGCCGTCATGTCTTCCGAGAAGGAAGCAGAGGCTAAGGACCCGGAGGACTCATCGATCATCTGCCGGAGTCACCCCCGAGTGGTCCGGTGGGCTACTCGGTGGCTAAGCCCCGGGGGTAGATGAGTATCTTAAGTCTCTGGAAGTTGTGGGGCTGTCGTGGCTGACACTTCTCTTCAACATTGCGTGGCGCCTTGAGACGGTGCCGCTGGACTGGCAGACCGGGGTGGTGGTACCCCTTATAAGAAGGGGGACCGGAGGGTGTGTTCCAACTACAGGGGATCACACTCCTCAGCCTCCCTGGTAAGGTCTATGCAGGGTACTGAGAGGAGAATCCGTCCGATAGTCGAAACTCGGATTCAGGAAGAGCAGTGTGGGTTTCATCCTGGCCGCGGAACACTGGACCAGCTCTACACACTTCATCGGTTGCTTGAGGGTTCATGGGAGATTGCCCAACCGGTTCACATGTGTTTTGGGGACCTGGAGAAGGCGTTCGGCCCTCGTGGTGCCCTGTGGGAGGTTTGCCGGGAGTACGGGGTCCGGGCCCTTTGCTCAGGGCCGTCCGACCCCTGTATGACCGGAGCAGGAGCTGTGTTCGCATTGCCAGTAGTAAGCCGGACCTGTTCTCGGTGCATGTTGGACTCCCCCAGGGCTGCCCTTTGTCACCGGTTTCTGTTCATTGTCCTTTCATGGACAGAATTTCTAGCCACAGCCAGGGGCCGGAGGGTGTCTGGTTCGGCGGGCACAGGATTTCATCTCTCCTATTCGCAGATGATGTTGTCCTGATGGCTCCATCGACCGGGACCTACAGCATGCACTAGAGCGGTTTGCAGCCGAGTGTGAAGCTGCCAGGATGGGAATCAGCACCTCGAAATCTGAGGCCATGTTTCTCGACCGGAAGAAGGTGACTTGCTCCCTCCGGGTGGGTTGGGAGCCCTTGCTTCAAGTGAGGAGTTCAAGTATCTCGGGGTCTTGTTCACCAGCGAGGGAAGGACAGAACGTGAAATTGACAGGCGGATCGGTGCAGCGGCCGCAGTGATGCGCTCTCTTTACTGGTCCGTTGTGGTGAAGAAGGAGTTGAGCCGGAAGGCAAAGCTCCCAATTTACCGGTCAATCTACTTTCCTACTCTCACCTATGGTCATGAACTTTGGGTAATGACCGAAAGGACGAAATCGCGAATACGAGCAGTCGAAATGAGTTTCCTCCGCAGGGTGGCCTGGGGCTCCTTTAGAGATAAGGTGAGGAGCTCCGTCACACGGGAGGAGCTCGGAGTAAAGCCGCTGCTCCTCCACGTCGAGAGGAGCCAGCTGAGGTGGCTCGTGCATCTGTTTCGGTTGCCTCCTGGACGCCTCCCTCAGGAAGGGTTCCGGGCATGTCCTACCGGGAGGCGGCCCCGGGGAAGACCCAGGACACGCTGGAGGGACTATGTCTCTCGGCTGGCCTGGGAACGCCTCGGGATCCCCCCGGAGGAGCTGGAGGTGGTGTGCGTGGAGAAGGAAGTCTGGGCCTCCCTGCTCAGACTGCTGCCCCCGCGACCCGGCCCCGGATAAGCGGAAGAAAATGGATGGATGGACATATCCATACGTCTTTCATTTATTGTTATCTTGCCCATGTGTTGCTTGTATCCCTTTTGCTATACTGTGACAATTGTATTAGATATGTCTCATATCTTTTAGACAAGAGAAATTGCTTTAATGATATGTACAACTGACTACAATAAAGGGCTCTCAAGTTTTACAAAAACTTTACTTGAGACCTGTCAAGATTTGGGTCCAAAAATGTCAGGCAACGAAAGGGTATGGGTGGGAAGGGAGAGAGGAGCGAGAGGAGCGAGAGGAAGCCAAGACTCATCCGGTGAGTTCGTTCTGTTTTCAGCGAGTTACTTGCTCGACATTCTAGTGCTAACTCACGGTCTTTACACAAACTATTTCACACCATTACACATCACCGACAGTTTGATTGCTTCCCAGTCCGGCTAGTTCGGAGTTTATCACAACTCTGTTTTGTTCAGTTTTGTTCAGTATTTTGTGGATTAAATCACCCGCTAGCTCCAGCCTAAGCTAGCCTAGCAGCTATCTAGCTATCTAGCGTCATGGCCGAGTTTCCCCCAGCTTTTGTCTGCTCAAGCTGCAATATGACGAGTCAGAACCCTGGGTCTTTCTCTGATGTCAGCGATAGATGCGTGAAGTGTAGTGTTATGGTGGCTTTGGAGACTAGGGTTATGGATTTAGAGGCGCGGATCCGCTCACTTGAGGACCGCTTCTTGGGTTGCCCTGGCGTTAGCAGTATTAGCAAGCCCCAGGCTAAGACTACCCCCCCACCCTCACCCCCCCAGCACTGCCCACGCAGCCGGGACTAGACCATGATCAAGACAAGGAACGATTTGTGACAGTTTGGAGGGGTGCACGCGCTAAACGCCAGCCTGCTGTGCACCACGAGCTCCACGTATTCAATAGGTTTTCTCCCCTCAGCAACCAGACGCCCGCTGAATTGACCCGTGACACTCAGTTCTATAGTTAGAGATGTGAAACTACCAGCAGCATCAGTTAGGTGTTACCCGGGGGCCAGAATGGGTGACATCGAAGAAAGCCTTAGGCTTTTAAAGCAAAGTAAACAGAGGTTCCGCCGAATCGTGATTCACGCAGGTGGTATTGACGCCCGGCAGAGACAATCAGAAGTGCTCAAATTGCAAGTAGGTGCGGTGTGTGAATTGGCTAGGTCGATGTCAGAGACTGTGTTGTTCTCTGGCCCCTTGCCCAATCGGACCAGTTCTGAAATGTACAGCCGCTTTTAAGCATTCAACTCCTGGTTGTCCAATTGGTGCCCCCAAAACAATGTAGTCTTTGTTGACAATTGGAGTGCGTTTTGGGAAAAGCCTGGGCTCATACGAAGGGATGGCATCCATCCGACTTCGGAAGGTACATCCTTGTTAGTCCGGAATTTGAACGATAGCCTCAGTTGCTTAAAGTGACTGTTCAGAGGTGAGCCTCTGGCGCAGAGCAGTAGTGTTAGACGCTCTTCTGTTATTGGCGCTGAACTCTCGCACGCTCAGTCTGAAATTAAGTGGTCAGACTCAAGGCAGATCGAGACTGTTTGTTTCCGTCGTGTAAACGCGACCAGAAACGTTAAAAAACCTTTAGCAGGTGTCAGAATGAATAATCTGACCAAGATTGTACCGACACATGTTACAAGTAAGCATAAACATGTAAAATGTGGACTGCTAAACATTCGGTCTATTTCCTCCAAATCGCTTTTAGTTAATGAGTTGATTAGTGATAATAACATAGATCTCCTAGCCTTAACTGAAACCTGGCTTCAACAAGGTGACTATGTAAGACTAAACGAGTCCACCCCTCCCAGTCATGTTAACTTTCAGATGGCCAGAAGTAATGGCCGAGGTGGCGGTGTGGAAGCAATCTCACACACAAGTTTACACTTGAGTCCTAAAACTGACGGTGTGTTTTGCTCATTTGAAAGCCTTGCCCTTTCATTCACCCGCCCAGATTGGAGAGATCAGAACGCAGCTTTGTTTGTGGTGATCTATCTGCCTCCAGGTCCTTATTCAGAGTATTTGGCCCCTGAGTTTTCTGGATTGTTGTCGAGTTTGGTGTTGGACTGGGAAGGAATCATACTGGTCGGTGACATTCACGTAGAGGCTAGCGATTGTCTCAGTAATGCCTTCATTGCTTTATTGGATAGCATTGGTTTCACTCAGAGTGTAAAGGAACCAACCCATAGTCACAAGCACACTCTAGATCTCGTTTTATCTTATGGAATGGAGGTGGGTGATTTGACTGTCTTCCCTCATAATCCAGTATTTTCTGACCATTGCCTGATTACGTTTCAGTTCACTCTTAGAGATCATCCAGCCACTCAGATGAAAACTATATTGAAAAGGACAAGATCTGAAAAATCTATTTCTAAGTTAAAAGAAATAGTAGAGCCAATATTCAGTAACATGTCGTGCGATCCCGCTGAGAGCAGCCCCAGTTCCAGTGTAAGTGATCAGAATGTTGACACGATGATGTATTCTATAAAGTCTGCTCTTGATGTTGCAGCACCCTTTAGAGAGAAGATCATTAGGCAAAAGCGCGCCTCTCCATGGTACAATGAAGAGCTGCGCTCACATAAGCAAATTGTTAGACAATTGGAGAGACATTTCCGCCACTTCCACACGGAAGACTCCTTAAGTGCATGGAAAGCCTGTCTTCTGTCCTATAGGCAAGCTC
>BROE01000020.1:1951054-2091750 GCA_036571765.1 Plecoglossus altivelis
AAGCAGCTCTCTCTCCACCTTGAGGGCAACCATTTTTTTGAGGTTTTTCAGTCTGGGTTTAGGGCCCATCACAGCACGGAAACTGCACTAGTTAAAGTCACAAACGACTTACTAGTGGGCGCTGACAGTGGAATGGTTTCGGTCCTGGTTCTGCTGGCCCTCAGCGCTGCGTTTGACACAATCGACCACACAATCTTGCTTAAGAGATTGGAATGTGACGTAAGTGTCAGAGGGACAGTCCTCAGCTGGTTTAAATCCTATTTTTCGGATAGGTACCAGTTTGTTCATGTAAACCAAAGGTGTTCCCCTTGCTCTGAAGTAATCTACGGTGTCCCGCAAGGTTCTGTACTCGGTCCTATTCTGTTTACGCTCTATATGCTGGCTTTAGGTAACATTATCAGAACGCATGGCATTAACTTCCACTGCTATGCGGATGACACACAGCTGTACTTATCAATGAGACCTGATCAGGCCGATCGGTTACACATACTTAGTGCTTGTGTGAAGGATATAAAAACCTGGATGACACTTAACTACCTACTTCTTAATCCAGATAAAACCGAGGTCATTGTACTAGGCCCGGAACGTCTGCGAGATTCTTTAGCCGGCCAGATGGTGTCACTGGACACTATCAGTGTAGCCCCCAGTTCGGCTGTAAGAAACCTTGGCGTCCTACTGGACCAAGAATTATCCTTTACAGCACATATGAACCAGGCATGCAAAACTGCCTACTTTCATCTGCGTAATATAGCTAGAATTAGAAAGATCTTGACTAGAAGTGATGCTGAAAAACTCATTCATGCATTCGTTACATCTAGACTTGACTACTGTAACGCCCTGCTCGCAGCGTGTACTAAAAGCTCGATAAAGAGCTTTCAGTTGGTTCAGAACGCAGCAGCACGACTCCTAACAGGAACCAAAAGAAGAGACCACATCACACCGGTGTTAGAGTCTCTTCACTGGCTCCCTGTTGAATTTAGAATCAAATTTAAAGTCCTACTCCTCACATATAAGTCCATAAATGGCATGGCCCCTCACTACCTCAAAGATGTTGTAGTACCATATCACCCAGCCAGAGCACTTCGCTCCGAAAGCGCTGGACTATTGGTGGTTCCTCGAGTCTCCAAAAGCACAGTAGGGGGTAGAGCATTTAGCTACCAAGCTCCTGTGTTATGGAATCAGCTCCCTGTTCATGTTAAAGAGGCCGACTCAGTCTCTTTATTTAAGACCAGGCTTAAAGCATTTCTCTTCGAAATGGCTTATGGGCAGGGCATTAGTTGATATCGTAGTTCGCTATGGTCTGTTCGTCGCTGTACACAAGTTTCGATCCCTCCGAGGTGGGCTCTGTCCTGGATGCTGCCATGGCGATGACTCCACCCTACATGCCTCGCCCCGCCTAGCGACTTGATCTGTGGACCCGGGTGCTCCTCAACTGTCGGAGGTACTTCGTACAACAGACGAACTGCTTTCCTCAGACCCACTTCGCTGAATAGCCGAACTCTCCTCGCACCTGATGATCTAGATGAACCCTTCCTTTCGCCTGAGGGGTTCTTTCTTTACAGTCCATCGCAATATGGATGCACACCAGTCCTGGAACATCTACAGCCTGTCCGTCCGTGGGAGCAGGATCTCTCCTTCACTGTGGTTCTCCCCGAGGTTTCTACTTTTTCCCACAGGGTTTTTTTGTAGTTTTTCCTTGCCGAGAAGGAGGGTCTAAGGACAGGGGATGTTCCGGGACAGTCATCCAGTTGCTAAAATCATATGTACTTTTTTATAATGTGGTTTTCTGTTTATTGACCAATGATGGAATCCTTGTCGCCCTTCGAGGCAACTGTTGTTGTGATTTTGGGCGTTACAAAAATAAATTGAATTGAATTGAATTGAATCTTTTGCTTAGCATTCAACCTCTGTACAACCCGAGACATTAACAATGATCTTGTCAGAATTTGTCTGTCTGTCTGTCTGTTTGTATACCTGTGACTCTAAGTCGGCCCCACAAAATGGTATGCTCTGCTCTACAATTATTTTAGTGAACCCTCTCTATATACAAATATATCTATGTATTTGAGCTATATACAAAAGACCCCTTGTGGAGACCAAAATGCCCCCCAATACAATTAGTTCTGGAGCTGAGCCTGTTGTATCTCGTCCATTAACTGTATTTAATGAGTAACAAGTCATCCCTTACTTCTCAGTATGAGAAATGGTTGATATGTGTGAGAAAAACGAGGTGTTGTTTGAGAAATTATGTGGGGGCTGAACAAGTACTTTAGAAATGACAGAATTTCAATTGTGATCTGAAAAATGTAGCTACCAAAGCCACTGAGAAGAAGCAGCTGCATCTATAATTCCAGAAATCTTTGTGTCACCGAAATCATCATATACACTGTGCACTATCTACAATATAAGTAATAGATATTTGTGTGTCTTGCTGATGTCTTAGGCGCCAACTGCACCATGGGCACTGTGTACTAGGAACAACAATACCCATGAATTACATTAGATAACTTGATCAACCATTTTACAATGAATGAGTGTATTTATGTTTGTGTTTTTGGGAATGTATGGATGTTCCCAGCATGCTTGACCAGATCAAGAACAGAGAGAAAAGACAAAACCCAGGTTTAGAGACGAAGTGAGAGAGGAAGAGAGGGCAGTAATGAGAGAAAGGGAGAGAGACAGTTATATGTGTTGTCTCTCTTCATTCAGTTGAATTAACAATGAAGTACCTTGAGGTGTTTAAGAGTCAGATTTCAGGAGAGATTGAGGGGAGATGAAGAGAAAAAGAGATAAAACAGTGTGTAGAGCCAAAGGCACTCGTCAATTTGCTTCTCAGTCACTTGGTGATGACTTTATGGAACATGTTTGTGAGGGGTATCCAGTGTTTTCAGAGGTTTTGTTCCAGAAATGAACTTGGAACCCTGAGGGTTATACACTGTGACAGGACCCATGCTGTGCCAGGAGGCACCAGATTACAGCACACGCAAAAACCGTCCTTCACAGGATTAGCTGGAGGAGACAGAGACTCATTAGGAAATTGTCAAAAGCCATGTTGTCACCCGACGGGGGACTGGCGTGGCTTCTAAGGGCACATAATGGGAGGGCAGGTCATTGTGGGTAAGATACAGTGGGGGGCAGGGGGGATTGGATAGTGTGACCTGGAAAGACTGCTAAGGTAACTGGGAGTACCTGTTTCAACTGGTCCATGTTGGGAATATAGGCAAGGTCAACACCAGGCAAACCTTAACACTGTTAAATTGGGACAACACAGAGGCAACACAGCGGATATCCTATTGATATACCTAATCAGTTGAACTATCAAATGTACTTGTTGAATTACTAGCTAGGAAGGGCCTTGACAAGTAAGGAATCGAGTCTCACTAATAGCAATACAGTTTAACTTAATTGCTCAAACACGTTTCTCCACTCTGATGTCACATTTTCAAAACAGTTAACCCACACTCTAAAATAGAAGCTCTTTGGCCAAAATGAAAAATGTGGTTTACAAAATGCTCCAACACTCATAAAACGTGCAACCAAAGCTAATATTTCCACCAACACACCACAACTTCTGGTCAAATACATTTTATCTTATCAAGTAAAAATTACACAACGGACAACAAAACACAAACATTAAAATGAAATGATACTTTTCAAATTCAAATGCTGGGATAAATAGACATATAAAAGATAAATTGTGTTTTTTCCCCACATAAATGTGTGTGTTGAATATTTCTCTTTACAATGCTTTGAGGCAAATACATCCCTGCATGGTGTATCCATCTCTGGCAGTCCCTTGCACCTATTGCCAGACAACAAGCATTCATTTTATCCAGAAGGGACATCTGCTCATATGGCCGGTGATCATACACCTTCCACCTCCAAGTAGAGAAGAACTCTTTGATTAGGTTCAGAAAAGGACGGTAGGCAGTGCATCATCATCCAGGACCATGCTGCAAATCACTCATTCACCAAGGTGAGAGTGATAGAAGGCCACATTGTCCTAAATTATTGTATACGGAGTAATACCAAGCCTCAACAGCCTTGTCTCCTCAGCCAGTCTTAACTCAGTACATCAAGAAATGTGATGAGGCGTTAGGTATTGTATGGGCCGATAGTTGGTGTATGGCCAAGGACCCCATCAATGGAGATGGCAGCACAAATGGTAATATTGGGACCCCTCTGACCTGGCACTGGAACAGTGGCTCTCTGCCTCATAATGTTCCTTCCACGTCTCCTCACAGAGGTTTAAGCCGGCTTCATCCACAAAATTTAATGTGATGTGGCCCTTCAGCTTCAAGTTCCATTGTTAGTCTATGGTAAAACAGGGTATTACAATAAAAAAACATACTGAAATCTTGCCTCCTTTACAATGTGAGTTTCTTGAGAATGGAACTCTGTACAGCTGCATCATTCTGACATGGTTTCATTTAAGGACTCTATCAATAGTTGCCAAACTCACACAATTTATATTTCTAAATGCTCCCTCATCGGCAATTACTGCTGCCTGGTCTTCACACAGTCTGATTGCATTGTTATCCATGACTATATTTACAATGGCAGACTCCTGTTCAATACTAATGATCTTTCCTCTGCCACCAGTGTGTAGTAATGTGTGTATTCTATAAAGCAAAAGCAAAAAGTATGTCAAAATAAACATTCCTGTATGACAGTCACATGAATGGGGTTGATAAAATGTATGCATTTCTATAGACAGTTTGTTCTGCTAACAGGGGTATACAGTAAACACACTACACAGTGGTATATATTATAGTAACACTGTGACTTACCTGATCTCATTCCAAATAAGCCTGACAATAGATGCCACAGTGCTCCGACTCAGAATGGGCAGGACCCTGTTGTCCAGCCTCTCTAAAGGGGAAGTCATTATTGATGACATGGTCAATAATTGTTGCCCGAAGCAACAATACAAAAGCTCTTCCTCAGGCCCCTCTGCAATGGCCTCTTGCTCTACTTTCCATACCTCTGGCCTCTTTGATACATGTCTGCCAATAGCAACACAAAGGTGGCATATTTTATAAATGTACTTTATAAATGTAAATGTTTATAAAAGTACTGACTGCTGATTGAATAGTTGTGAAAATGAGTTGCATCAGAGATTTATAATTATGCATTTAATTTCCATCAGCTGTTAATAAGTTATTATTTTGTGTGAATCCAATAGTTTTGGGTCTTTCAATAAGATCTGTGGAAACTGCTTGATGAAGGGTGTGAAATATGTGGGTAACAAATGAAAAGATATTAATACTTTTCCAAGAGAAGACTTCTGCTATGCTATGAATGTGAAGATGAAGAGCAAGTGGATTCTAGTTTTATTTATTGTGTCTTAGCAAATGATAACAACTGTAATTGTTCAAATCAATTAAACACTGGGCACTATTTCCTGTCCTTTTCATAAGCAAAATGTGTTCTGTTTACATCACTGGGTTCAGCACTATCAAATGTCCAATCAATATTTAGCTTTGTAAATAAAAACTGTTATGTTTATGACACAATATAATTATTAGTAGCTGTATGGAAAAAGGTGATAGCGGGATTTCTGAGAAGGCAATAGCAGTGGAGGTAGTGAATGTTGGTGTGTGTGCTTTGTAGTGTTGTTGTGTGAGACTGAGAGTTGGTGCGTGAGACTGATAGTGTTGTAGAGAGCATTTGTGTGCAAGATTAATAATGTTGGTCGAGTGTGGGTTTGAGAGACCGACAGTGTTGTGTGAGACTGAGAGTTGGTGCATGAGACTGATAGTGTTTGTGTATGAGTCTGAATGTGGTGTGTAAGACAGATAGTGTTGATGTGTGAGGCTGGCAGTGCTGGGGGTGTAGAGAAGACTGCAAAAATATATTGTACACAATAATTAGTTTTTCCATAGGTACCACTAGCCTATGCCTAAGCACCATACACTTTGGTTTGTTTGCATGACCGAAAAAATATTAATAATAGAATTGTGTAAAGCACAGTTGAAAGATGAAAGTCTTGGAAAATGTTCGGAAGCATATTTCAAAAATAAACAAAGTGAGGAAAATAAGTATTTGAACACCCTGCTATTTTGCAAGTTCCTGCTTAGAAATCATGGAGGGGCCTGAAATTGTCATCATAGGTGCATGTCCAATGTGAGAGACAATCTAAAAACAAAACCCAGAAATCACAATGTATGATCTTTTACCATTTATTGGTATGATACAGCTGAAAATAAGTATTTGAACACCTGAGAAAATCAATATTAATATTTGGTATAATAGCCTTTGTTTGCAATTACAGGTCAAACATTCCCTGTAGTTTTTCACGAGGTTTGCACACACTGCAGGAGGTATTTTGGCCCACTCCTCCACACAGATCTTCTCTAGATCAGTCGGATTTCTGGCCTGTCGCTGAGAAACATGGAGTTTTAACTTCCTCCAAAGTTTCTCTACTGGGTTTAGGTCTGGAGACTGGCTAGGCCACGTCAGAACCTTGATATGCTTCTTACAGAACCACTCCTTGGTTATCCTGGCTGTGTGCTTCGGGTCATTGTCATGTTGGAAGACCTAGCCTCGACCCATCTTCAATGGTCTAACTGAGGGAAGGAGGTTGTTCCCCAAAATCTCACAATACATGGCCCCGGTCATCCTCTCCTCAATACAGTGCGGTCGCCCTGTCTCATGTGCAGAAAAACATTCCCAAAGCATGATGCTACAACCCCCATGCTTCACAGTAGGGATGGTGTTCTTGGGATGGTACTCATCATTCTTCTTCCTACAAACACGTTTAGTGGAATTATGACCAGAAAGTTCTATTTTGGTCTCATCTGACCACAGGACTTTCTCCCATGACTCTTCTGGATCATCCAAATGGCCATTGGAAAACTTAAGGCGGGCCTGGACATGTGCTGGTTTAAGCAGGGGAATTTTCCGTGCCATGCATGATTTCAAACCATGACGTCTTAGTGTGTTACCAACAGTAATCTTGGAAATGGTGGTCCCAGCTCTTTTCAGGTCATTGACCGGCTTCTCCCATGTAGTTCGGGGCTGATTTCTCACCTTACTTAGGATCATTGAGACCCCACGAGTTGAGATCTTGCATTGGGCCCCAGTCCGAGGGAGATTGACAGTCATGTTTAGCTTCTTCCATCTTCTAATGATTGTTCCAACAGTGGACCTTTTTTCACCAAGCTGCTTGGGAATTTCCCCATTGCCCTTTCCAGCCTTGCAGAGGTGTTCAATTTTGTCTCTAGTGTCTTTTGACAGCTCTTTGGTCTTGCTCATGTTAGTAGTTGGATTCTTACTGATTGTAGGGGTGGACAGGTGTCTTTATGCAGCTAACGACCTCAAACAGGTGTATCTAAGTTTGAATAATAAATAGAGTGGAGGTAGACATTTTAAAGGCAGACTGACAGGTCTTTAAGGGTCAGAATTCTAGCTGATAGATAGGTGTTCAAATACTTATTTGCAGCTGTATCATACAAATAAATAGTTAAAAAAATAGTATATTGTGATTTCTGATTATTTTAAATTTTATTATGTCTCTCACAGTGGACATGCACCTACGATGAATATTTCAGACCCCTCCATGATTTCCAAGTGGGAGAACTTGCAAAATAGCA
Source organism: Plecoglossus altivelis (assembly GCA_036571765.1). Classification (NCBI taxonomy): domain Eukaryota; kingdom Metazoa; phylum Chordata; class Actinopteri; order Osmeriformes; family Plecoglossidae; genus Plecoglossus; species Plecoglossus altivelis. Next base: position 1,958,650 of record BROE01000020.1, read on the forward strand.
GGGGGTTCAAATACTTATTTTCCTCACTGTACCTATGATTGATCTCCGTAGATGTCAAATAATACAACATTTTGGCGTCATCCATGTGCCCAGGCAATACTACTTTTTTACTGACTTTACTGTGTTCATTACATTTAAAAGACAAAAAACACCTATGGTTTTCGTCTGACAACTGTTGGTCTCACCTCTCAAGAGTGCCCGCTCCCAACCCAAGCCCTTCTCCTGTCTGGCCCCCCAATGGTGGAATCAGCTCACTTCCTCCATCAGAGATACTGACTGTCTCTCTACCTTCAAGACAAGGCTGAAGATGCACTTGTTCCAGGAGTACAAGGGTAGTTAGGATAGATTTGTTGGATAAGATGTTAGTTTTATTTCCTCCAGAAACACATATACCGCTTTTCAACCAATGTATTTTGGGTGATGGTTTGGAACCAGTGCTTAATCTAAAACTGTTTTTTTCACTTTGTACTTTCTAAGAACGGCACCGAACCAGGAAAAGTGGTCCTTAAGTAGCACCAAAACATTACTGGGCCAAAGTACCGGTAAGAAGCACTTGCACCAGGGCCTGGGGGTGGAGTTACAGTGACCAACAAGATGAACAGAATCCTTTGACCGCCTTTGCAATAAGGTTTTACTATTAACATTTCAGCAAAACAGTACTTGTACATCAGCATCTGAATTAAGATGTGACCAGAAATGGGCATGGTAGTTGTTGAAAATGTGTCCATTTAACTGATAAAATGGCAAATTTCTAAATTTGTTCGGACTTTTCGATAACCTAGCAAGCATCTCACAGTTTACGTTTGGTGCTTAGCGTTGCAGGGAAAGATGAGACACATACAGTGACATAATGACGTGGCTCTGTGGTGGCTTTCTCATGGAAAACCAAACCCCCTCCTTGAACCGCCACCTTAACGTGGTGGAGGGGTTTGAGTACTAAGATGATCCTAGGGACCTATGTTGTCAGGGGCAATAAGCACCTGGTAGGGTCTCCCAAGGCAAACTGGTCCTAGGTGACTAGCCAGACTAAGTGTGGCTCACCCACCCCTTATGATGACAAGAAAAATGAGATTTGTTACGTTGCCCGGAGTGGCGTTACCGGGGCCCCAGCCTGGAATGGGTGCTCGCAGGCCAGCGCCTGGTGGCCGGGTCTTGGCCCATGGGACCCGGCCAGGTAAAGCCAACATGGGACCGCCTTCCTGCAGGCCCACCACTAACAGAAAGGACCATAGGGGGCCGGTGCAGTATGTTTTGGGGGGTGGTCAGGGGCAGGTACCTGGACGACCAAGGCCATGCACACAGTCTCTAGTGCTGGGGACTTAGAATGTCGCCTCGCTGGCAGGGAAGGAGCCTGAGCTTGTGCGGGAGGTCAAGAGTTACCGGCTAGATATAGTCAGCCTTGCCTCCATGCACAGCTTGGGTTCCAGATCCATTATCCATTATTATTAGAGAGAGGCTAAAATCCACATTTCTTTAGCGTTGCCCGCGAGGAGAGGCGGCGAGCTTGCGTGGGCTTGCTTAAAGCCCCGTGGCTCAACCGTCATGTGTTGGCGTTTACCCCAGTAAACGAGAGGGTCGCGTCCCTGTGCCTTCAAGCCAGGTCTATATAGGACAATATACAGGTCTCTCACTGTTGTGTCGGCCTATGGGCCGAATAACAGTGCTGAGTACCCGGCCTTCTTGGAGTTCCTGGGAGGGGTAGTGGACAGTGCACCGACGAGGGACTCCATTGTTTTGCTGGGGGACTTCAACATCCACATGGGCAATGACAGTGTCTCGGGGTCTTGTTCACAAGTGAGGGAAGGACGGAACGTGAGATTGACAGGCAGATCGGTGCAGCAAGTGCAGTGATGCAATCTCTGGACCGTTGTGGTGAAGAAAGAGCTGAGCCGAAAGGCAAAGCTCTCGATTTACCGGTAAATCTATGTTCCTACTCTCACCTATGGTCATGAGCTTTGGGTAATGACCGAAAGGACAAAATCGCGGATACAAGCGGTCGAAATGAGTTTCCTCTGCAGGGTGGCTGGACGCTACCTTAGAGATAGGGTGAGGACCTCGGTCACACGGGAGGAGCTCTGAGTAGAGCCGCTGCTCCTCCACGTTGGCCAGAGCCAGCTGAGGTGGTTCAGGCATCTATTTCGGATGCCTCCTGGACGCCTCTCTAGGGAGGTGTTCCGGGCATGTCCCACCAGCAGGCGGCTCCGGGGGAGACCCAGGACACGTTGGAGGGACTTTGTCTCTCGGTTGGCCTGGGAACACCTGGGGATCCCCCCGGAGGACCTGAAGGAGGTGTGTGTGGAGAAGGAAGACTGGGCCTCCCATCCCAGACTGCTGCCCCCGCAACCTGGCCCCGGATAAGCAGAAGAAAATGGATGGATGGATGGTTTCAGCAATGTCTAGCATATATTGTCAAACCCTGGGTTTTGGGGCGATAACTCTGTTTACTTGAACAAACAACAATTTTTACTGAACCATACATAATGTTGTGGCTTCCACTTGGTAGTCTTTCATAGAATAGATTTTTTAAATGTTAATAGTTAATGGGAATGTTATAGCCCCAGACTGCAAAAATACACTATCAAATTTAAGTGCAAAAAGTATTGTGAAATTATTTTGGATTTTGCAACAAAAAAAATACAGGCCTATAAATAATTAGGACAAGATGAGCAGACAAGCCTATGTTTGCACAACTCGTTAAATTCACCCACATTCAGATCTCAAGATCTATGCTCTCGGATAATCTTCTGTGGCCAGGCTAATTTACAGCCCCCTAACCCCCACAACATGATTCAATCAAGGATCAGTAACATGGATTTGAGTAGAGTGATTAATCGATTGATCTAATGCAATCAATATTTGTCTCCCTTACGGCAATAAATGGTAACGGCTTTGTCAAATTCAAAATAATACAAATAAATGATTAATGTATAAGGGAGGGGAGGAGGAGAGATGGAGGGGGTGGAGGGAGGGAGGGGTAGCAGGAGAAAGAGGGGGGAGTGGGTGGAGGTAGGGGTCGAGAGAGGGAAGGAGATGGAGGAAGATAGAGAAGGGATGGAGGCAAGAAGAGACCTTGGGGCCTGGTTAGTGGAATTTCATTGTTGTTGTTTGGTTGAGCTTGTTGGTGCAGTCAGGTCTCCTCATTAGAACAGGAGGTGATTTGTGTCTCTTTTGAACCTGTAGCTCCATGACTTGCAGAACCAAGGTCTCCTAAAAACCCAAAGAAACTCTACCCTCTCTATCAGTTCTTCCTCTATCACTTCATTACCCTACTGTTGCTCTGTTTTGACACATCTCCTTCTCTGGGTACATTAAACAAAACTAAACAGTCTATAAATCTGTCTTTTTATCTCCACTTTGTCAGATTTTGTGCTTTTCTCTTTCCTCTCTATCAGGGTTGAGCCTTTATCTCTCTACTCTCTTTTTGTTCCTACCTTTCAACAATATTCAGCAATAACCCTAAACCTAACTTGATTTGTAAAATGAGTTGTATCCTCATTAAACCTTTTTCTCAATCTTTGTTTTCCCTTCTCCCATTTTGTTCAATTCAAAACCAAACTATGATAAACTATGTTAAACATGTCTATAATATTATATACGCTTCATGGCATGGCATAAATTATTCAATTAAAAATATATACTGTATTATTCCTTTTTATTTGACAAGGACACCGCCGTGACATTAGAGAAACCATATGCACTTGCTTATGTGTTTTAGTACACATGCAAACACCAGTCCACGTAATCAACAGTAAAGGGTCACCACATACAATCAGGAATACATGACAGAGGATCAGTATATACATGTCAATTTATTTTCCTCTATTGCTCTCTCTTCCGCCCATCCACCCTCTACATCTATCTTTTTCTCACACACATCTGTGTTTTGTGCCTCTCACAGCAGATGTGAAGTGGGTGGGGTAGGAGGAAGCAGTGCAGTGAAGCGGGCACCTTCTCAATGGAGATATCGCCCAACGTCAATCTCATTCACAGTTAATGAGCTCATTAGCAATTGTTAACGATGAGACAAGAATTTAGCAAGCTATTGCAAACACTCCTCATGATACAAGATTGGAAGAGTTATGCTGTTGCAAATTAATCTCAAAACTGAGCACAGTCAGCTACAGTATGTCAGAGCATATACTGAAAAGCAATCACTTAGCATATGAACTGCAACATGAGCCGCATTTCTGGAATACTCTGATGCAAATTAAGTTTACGTGAGGGTTTTACATCCAGATTGGACTGAACATTGTACAAAAAAGTTAGGAAATGTTTCATTATTATAATTTCAGTTTTTAGGGTACTTGGCTAAAAATTTCCATGGTTACAGATGGAAAATCAGCATTGTTGTGCTTGAACAAGCTAATCTCATTACAGGTAAACGTATGTCCCCTCGGTCTTTTACATTCACCTGAGATTAATGAATACATGGATGTCAAACAGCATAGTGTGGTAAAGGGACCATTCAATAATCTATCAACATAGACAGGACTATGTGAAAACCTAAGATCTATAACCTTTTGAACTGACATATTGTGAGCTGTCTTATATGCAACCACTGTCGAGAACATAAGAGGTTTGAGGGCAAATGGAGATGATGATGTGAAGGAGTATAATCATCAAATATAATAGAGGTAGCTGATCCTATATATTTCATAGAGGCAGCTGGTGGTAAATGTTATATAAAGGTAGCGGGTAATAGATGTTATATTGAGGTAGCTGGTAGTGGATAAGTAGCCTCTCTCCCTGAACATACTGTACACAGCATCCTTTCTTAAATTTCCCCACGATACATAGTGTTTTTTTAACACCAGCATTAAAATGTATCTAACCAGGCACCATTAGAGCACTAAAGCCATCTTCCTGTTAGATTATCATGATTAAAAACAAGCTCCCAAGATATCTTGATGTCTCAGTAGGGATGCTTCTAATTAGCTTGGAAATAACATGGTGGTGCTACTCAATCATGAAACATTTACCTCACGCTGTTCTTTGATGGAATGCCCACAGCAATTGATTAAGGTCATAAAAGGTTTGGGAAACTGGTATGAAAAAAAAGTTCGATCGAAGATAAGATGATCTTGGAGAATGAATCCCATCTATAAGTAAGGGCTCCTTATTTATTCTCATATATTTTTTGATACAAGGAAGAGTATTCTATTTTAAAATAATTTAACTATGGATACTGAACATTATCATGACCCAAACTATTTTGGACAGTCCAAGAGGATGTATACAATGTTAAACTGCCCCCAGGTGTTTGAATGAAGTATTACTAAATTTGACTGGCACCGAACTGAAATTTTAAATGCAAGCCATAAAATTATATTCATAGACTGTGTAGTTTATATCATTTAGCTTGTCCAACTTTTAGCACACAATATATAGAACTCAAGATGGCAAGTTTCTGTTTGATTCAGGATTTGCTCTTTGATTCTATCCATCCCTGTTCTGCAACATGGGTGACAGGACTACATGCAGACACAAAAGCTATACGGTCAAGTGGATTGAACAAAAAACACCCAAACTATATAAAACAACTATTTTAAGTTTAGACATACATTTTTTTGATAATCATATTCCAAGCGGTAAAGCTTTTAAATTCCAAAACACCAAACTCAATAAATCATTTTAGTACAGTCTCCCTTTCTACTCGAGGGTCTATCTGAAACAGGACAGGGCATTGATCAAACAGTTGCCACAGTTTGAAAACAACTGAGGTAGCTGGGCATGTGCTGTTTAGTGGATTATAACGCTATGCCACAGCTTCGATGTCCAATTGCAGTGAGAGAATAGTCCATCATCATGGTAGGGCTATTGAAAGTCAATTCATGATGCTTCAAACAAGCAGTTTCTGTACTGATGTTTAACAGTCATTTGAAGGGATTTGTATCTATATACATGCACAGCTTGACTTAATGAGTTATGGTTGGTGTACGATTACTAGCAACTTTAGCTAGTATAGCTCAGTTTCCTAATAGATGTTATACTAAGTAGTACTCCACACTTTGACTGAGTCTGGCCTTGATCTTAAGATGTACAGGACAGGTGTAGATAGATTGGAGGAAATTGCAGTGTAGACTGCTGATGTTGTAGTACTTACCTTGTTTGTGACTTTCATCATTGTGCAACAGCTACTGCACCTTCTGGGATTCAAACCCATATCACCAGTTTGCGAGTCAGGTGATTTAACTGCTGAGCTATTCAGCTGTCATCCTGTACAGGACATATTATAGTACTGAGTTATGGTTAGTGACTGTACCGATTACTAGCAACTTTTGCTAGTTTAGCTCAGTTTCCTACTAGCTGTGATACTAAGCAGAACGCCACACTTTGACTGAGTCTGGCCTTGAACTCAGACTGTACAGGACACAGTATAGTATCACATCACTGTAAGTAATTGATAGCTGGGTGTAGGTGTTGACAGATTGGAGGAAATTACAGTGTAGACTTTGCTGATGTTGTCCTACTTACCTTGGTTGATGTTCCCTTGTTTGTAACTTTCCTCACTGTGCAACAGCTTCTGCACCTGCACCTGCGATTTGAACCTATATCGCCAGTTTGCGAGTCAGGTGATGTAACCGCTGAGCAAATCAGCTGTCATGCTGTACAGGACATATTTGAAGTACTGAGTTATGGTTAGTGATTGTACTGATTACTAGAAACTTTAGCTAACTAGATTCTCAGTTTCCTACTAGGTGTGATACTAAGTAGTACTCGACACTTTCTCTGACTGAGTCTGGGCTTGATCTCAAGCCGTACAGGACATAGTATAGTATCATATATCACTGTAAGTAATTGATAATGGGTGTTGAGAATTTGGAGGAAATCACACTGTAGACATTACTGATGTTATAATCCTTACCTTGGTTGTTGTTCCCTTGTTTTTGACTCCATACTTTCTCTGACTGAGTCTGGCCTTGATCTCAAGCTGTAGTGCTTGAGATTGCTGCACATGACCAACCAATTATCCATTCATGCAACCAAAAAATACGATTTTTGCTCAATATCAGCATTTATTTACAAAAATAAAAATCATGATGGACCAAAAACAAACATTCCATTTACAACAAACAGCTAGTTTACCCACAACAATTCACTCATGAGAGAAGTGACATCGTCACCTTATGTACAATAAATACTTCACTAACCACGCTTTTCTTTTATGGAGGGCTTAATTTTTTTGATCAAAAATGTTCTCAATCAGCAAAGAAAAACATTAAGTGTACATATGTATAAAAAGTCTCACTTTATAAAGTGATCCTCTTTGCAAAAAAGAAGCTATGTCCTGTCCCTGGAGTGAGTTACGAGGTGACGTTTCACTTTGTTGGACTGGCTGAAGCTCTTCCCACACACAGGACAGCTGAAGGGTTTCTCTCCAGTATGAACCCTGAGGTGCACCTTGAGATGGGCTGTTTGGTTAAACCGCTTCCGACAGAAGTGGCACTGGTACGGTTTCTCCCCCGTGTGAATACGCTGATGGCCCTTTAGTCTCCCAGAGGAGCTGAACGCTTTACCACACAGGCCGCAGAGAAAGGGCTTTTCTTTGGTGTGGACACGTGCATGGGCGTTTAGATGGCCTAAATGTCTGCAGGACTTCCCACACACCGTGCATCGCAACGAAGAGTCATGTGTTTGCATAAAATGCTCAGAGTGAGGAATCTGAAGAGCCTCAAACCCAGACAGTAGTCCAATGTCACCTTCTAAACCTATCATACTTACACAGGTGTCACTCTGAGCTGAAGAACAGTCCAGATTCAGACTTACATCGCCACTTGGGCTGTCAATGGGAGTTGCCGAGGACAGTCCTTCAGTCTCTGTTTTGACATGTTTATATGCTGCATTTGCTACTGGGTCCCTGCTCCCTCCTTGAGAGAGGCTTTGCAGATGATGTGAGGTAGACTGAGAAGAGTTTGGATCATAGTTAGCATTCCTGGTAGAAGTAACGGACGTGTGAGACTGGACACGGAGTGGCTTTCCCCCCTTAATTATGCAGGCTTCTTTTCCAGTTGTCTCTGTAGGTTCTGGTTCCACTTTTTGCTGACTAAAGCCCCTTCCTTGGTCCTCACAGTCATAGGACGGTTCTTCTGGAAAACATTGGTTAACAGACACATTAGCTAAACTCTTAAAGCGTCACATCCGACATATAAAAGTAAGGGTTTCGCTAATCCGTCTCCAACAATGCTACTGCGAAAGGAAAGGACATTTCATCCAACGTAAAACTGTCTTAGTGAAATATTACGTTGAATTGGAAGTTATTGAATATAGTTACAAAGTAGTTAGACAAATAATTCAGTATAGAAGTATTATGTTGTAAACTATCCTAACGTGTCCGATTTCATCGCGTTTTATTTGACTAACCCGGCCATGTCTCAGTCCCTGCCTCGATAAGCTTGCGTCTCAATTGATCATTCTCCCTTTTTTCTCTGATTATTTCTTCCTGGTACTCTAATATTGTGTCTTCCACAGCCTTGTAGATCTCCTGTGCAGCCAACATCAAACGCTCAGTCAAAAAGACATTAAGAAATTGTAATTTTGTCATTTTTAAGGTAGCTTGGCTACTAGCCACATCCACCTCACAACAAACCAAGCAGCTTGCGTCGAGAGTGGACGCTTTCTAGTGACGTTGGAAAACATGTCTCCCATTACCGTAAAAGCTAGTAAACTTCGGATTTCAGATTATAATTCTTTTATGTTGAGGGTGTCATTTATTAAATATAATCGATTATTTGTCATCAATATCAATAAATCATCCAATTGCATGTTTTCAATTATGTTTTTCAATTTGGGAATTTCATATTGTAGAGAGAAGGAAATCTATTTAACAGTTACTGTCACTGTAAATGAAAAATGTGTGCTGTGTTGAGAAAAAAACTGGTTGTTTCCATAACAAGGTACTCAATTACTACTTTATTAAAAAATAACATTTAGTACACAATGATACAACACTGTACAGTAATGTCGCGTGTGTGGGGGAGCTGCAGCCTCCCGGAGTAGAGTGTGTTAGGAAGGGAGGGAGGAACAGGAGAGTGTGGAGGAGGAAAGGAGAGGGAGGGGTGAAGGATGTGTGGGGGAGGGAATGTGTGGGGTAGATGGTAGGGGAAGTCTGGGGGAGGTGGGAGGGGATGCTGGTCGGGTGTGAGGGCGTACTAGCGTAGCCTCAGTCCTGAGTGGAGATAAAAACTGTACAACAGCCTGTTCAGGAGGGTGGGTCAGAGACAGTAACTGCTTCCTACAATTAACTTGGTTGCTGCTAGCTTAACTGCTACACGACATTTGAAGGGCCAATACTCTTTGGGCTCAAAGTAGCCCAGTCAATAGAGACAACTGGAAATAATCAGTATGATAGGATTTTGCTAAGTGAGCGTATGCACTATCTTGCCTCTGCCTACCCTCATGAAGAAGCATCTTGCTAAGATTTCAGGATAAGGTAATACTATATGGCTGAGGAGTGTGTCTCTGCACCATGTTGGCTGTAAGCCATAGCACAGGTCATACACAGGACACATAGACCCTATACAGGGGAACTTGGGGAAAAGTGGTCATTTACAGAACTAAAAATCATCATCCGCGTCGTCACAATATTATCATACACATAGTAAAGCAGTCTTGGAACAGAACTCTCTTAAAACAACCAGCTCTAGATAAACTTAGGTGGCAGTAGTCAGTTATGCAACAATGACATTGGGAGGCTTATGATCAGTCACTATCAAGTGCTTAGGAGGCTATTGATGGCTAACTGTACATAAGCATCGGCCTGGCTAACACCACTCCCTCTTACAGAGAGTCATGTCACCAGACTCCAAAGGCTTCCCACCGAGGGCTCAGAATGACCTCATGACACATCCATATGTTTGGACAAATTTGAGAATTGAAAAAAACAAAACAAAAAAGATTTCCACTGTTTATGCAGGGTGACTTTGGAAATTGAAGAGTGTCAAACAGTGCTTCATTTATGACCTAACAGCCCAACACCAATTCTTCCAGACGAAATTTAGTTTTGGAATGCTGCTCGTTGTTGCAATTCTGAACACATCTCAGTTTCAAGGCGCATATGGAAGACTTCATAATCATGCTAAATTTATAACTACAGAAAGACTAAATAATTAAGAAAAGCTATCTATAAACTCATCAAATTATGTGTCTTAAAGATTCCCTATTTCATTCAGTGACAAGTACAAAAATAAAATAAAAATGAAACAGAATATTCTAAATTGACTATGTAATGCATCTCCTATTGCATGGGACTATGGCATGAAGTGTTAGGATACAACATTCTCTAAACAGAGTCGAAGAATCCCTAATTCTTTGAAATAAAAAAAAGCTTTATCTTAGCGGCAGCAAATTTAGCTTTTCCTTATGAAAAATGTCCCATTATCTCAAAAAAAGAATTTTCCAATTGGAGTTGTTTTCCTGCCCGTTGTGTCCTCCTTCATTGGCCTGAAAAGTAGGTTCCCTCCCGGCTGTGGGTCTGCAGGTGCCGTTTGATCTTGTCGGAGCGGCTGAAGCACTTTCCGCACACGGGGCAGCTGTAGGGCTTCTCACCCGTGTGGATCCTCATGTGCACCTTCAGGTGGGCCATCTGAGTGAAGCCCTTCCCGCAGATTTGGCAGCGGAAGGGCTTCTCCCCTGTGTGGCTGCGCTGGTGCTCCTGCAGCCGTCCCGAGGAGCTGCAGCACTTGCCGCACACGCCGCAGCGATACGGCTTCTCCCGCGTGTGCACCTGCACGTGCACATGGAGGTGTCCTGCCTGGCTGAACGCCTCGCCGCACACTTTGCAGCAAAAGGCAGACACGTGGATCTGAAGGGGGGATTTCTGGTGGCAGTCCACGGCAGGGTTCCCACCCTGGTTTCGCATGTGCGAGCCCTGGCCTCCCCTACTCCCCCCAGCAACCCCCTTGGAGCCTACCAACTGTCCGCCATTCTCCACCCCTATAATGTCAATGTTGTTTTCATTGGAGCAGTTGGGGTTGACTGGGGCGAGGGGTTGTGGTCCGCTGTTGGAGGAGGACGAGCCTCTGTGGCTTCCCCCGCTCTCAGCCTTCACGTGCCTGGAGCTTCTGGTACCAGGGTCCCTTTCCCTGTTCTCCACACCCTGGCTCTGGGGGAGGCTAGACGTGTGGGGGGGGTCCTGGGGGTATTCATTGCTCACGCGGGGAGGGGTGAACATGGACTCAGGCGTGCTGCAAGAGCCATGCCCACGAAGCTGCTCCTCTCCCTGGCTGCTGCGGAGATCTCTTTTGTCTTTGATCTGCAGAGGAAGTCGCTCCTCATGACCCATGCTGGGACTCCACTCACGACGCGGATGTTCAGCATCCTCCTCATCCAGCAGCGCCATGGACTGGCGGTCTGGAGAGGAAGAGGGAGGGACGTGGCAAATGTGATTAATAGTGAAAGACAATAGTGGAAAACAAGTGCATAGCATACCATGATGTTATTTGAAACGGCGATCATATGATTGATAATACATACATGTTAGATAACTGGCTAGTATCAATGTTGTAAGTATGGGGATAGCTAACTATAGTACTTGCTGGTTGGCTAACGAACAAAGGTGGCTAACTAACGTTAGCAAGTTAGCCGGATGCTAGAGGTGAAGCTAGATAACTAGACCTCATCAGTATTTGTCTCAGCTGCACGTTTAACCATATTAGTAGTGAGCAAATGAAAGACATATTTAATCACATTCACATATGGGAAGCGTTTATATGGAGCAAGATCTATAATTTTAAATGTCTTCTACATTGCTAGACAGCTAAGAAATGCGCGACAAGCTAGTTAGCTTGCTAGCTAATGCTAGCTCGTTAGCTCGGCGCTGACTGACCTGGCCATATTTCAATTCCTGCGTCTCGCAGTCTGCGTCTCAGATGGTCGTTTTCTCTCTCTCTGAGCGCAATCTCTTCTTGGTACTCCAAAATCGTGTCTTCGACAGATTTATAGATCTCTTGGGCAGCCAGCATAAGGCGTTCGGTCAAAAACACATTTAAAAACTGCAACTTGGTCATTTTTGGGTGTCGTTCAGGGCTCTCACTACCATCTAAAATGGACCAAAAAGATGCTTGGAGTGGTCACGTGACAAGGAACGCCTGCTGTTACCGTAATGGAACAAAATCTTGCGAAGGTTATTATAACGATTTTTACTTTGCATCTGCATCTTTGCGCCGGATTTCTTAAAAAGTAATGATCAATTTCACAATTTGTTGATGTGTTTTAAGGCACACTACACACGGACCTATGGCCATCGTATAAATGGAATACATATTTGAATCGCAAAACGTAATAAAGGCATCTATTTAGAGCAATGAAACTGATCAAATTAGGAAAGGCCTTTAATGCGTGACTTTTTACCACCTTACTTAAAAAAAGTCATCTTTAGTCAGAGTCAACTCTTTAGTCATACAAAAATGAAGTTTAACATCATTTATTTTATACACAATTATTTTTAAGGGTGAACCCTTTTCACACAATACTTTTTGAAAAGTGCACTCAGGACGATAGAATGCATTTGGGTTGTGAATAAGAAACTGCATGTGTATTTAGCAAATCAATGAACAAAATAATATATTACGCTACAAATTAAATAGTTCATATTCATATTTGAACATCTTTCTCAAATGCAATACAAACACTTTGAACTTCACTCTTTCAGATGTTATACAGAATGATAGTCTCTTCTGGTTATACTCATGACTCATACACTCAAGGTGGGGTGGCGCCAGGTCTCCCTCTTGTGAGTGTCTGGATGGAACCTGCACTGAAAAGCGCACAAGCTACAGATGCCTTAAAATGCTGAAGGTCCCTTTTTTCTAAGTCAGACATACTGTAAATGGGCATTCACAGTGTTCACTTCTACCAAAATAGTGAATATTCAATTCAATGTTGGTTCGCCATCTAATGCAAAGAACCTACATATTGTTTCAACATGATTGGCACATTTATTTTACAATTTCGTATGGTGCAAATCAAACTTCAAATGCATGGCATTTTCTTAGGTTAAATACCATGACTAACTCAAATACATTAATAGAAAAACTAAGAGAAAACAATGGACTTGTTTTCAGAACACCATTTTCACTGTTAGAATATGCAATTATAGTACAGGACACAACTAAGCATCAGAAAATCACATGACATTACCATTCTTATTGGGGGACCTGGCCCCTCCTTCTAATCCCTCAGTACGGTGACTTTACATCCAATTCTTCCTTTACTATCCCCTCAGAACAGTGACGTCACAGCCATGTCTGGCCTCTACTATTCCCTCAGAATAGTGATGCACCTGGTGATCTCTTGCCAGCTGCTACTCTTAACAGGTTTCAAATGAGTCATCTTGGATTATGTGTAAACTAGCACTGCAGGTAGACCTATCAGTCCCCAGTTCTGATCATCATGTTTATTAGCCCATTTGTATCGTTTACAGAAATAAGCAAAGTGTCATAAAATCACTTTATTATAAACAGTTTCATAACATTTATTTGAGCTCGTCAGATCAGGTGCAGCAAGCATGTACAAAACAGCTTCCGTCCAGACCCATCCTGATGAAACCAGTCAACCTCATTGGCTTATGGTACTGTACACATTCTAGCATAGCTCATAGGAAAGCATCAGTTTGATTAAACTCTCGGGATGAAAGCGGCCAAACAGGCCCAAACAGACAGTAACAGAGTCCCTGAGATTGTTTCACGTTTAAAGACCAGATTTTTTTTTCTTTTTTGAGGAAGAGGTGTGTGGGGGGTACTTGCTTTTGGACAGGTGCACCCCTTTAACCAATTGTTTAAGTAATGTTTCTATGTTCTCCATACCATTTTTGCTTAAACCTCAAAAGGAAAACAAAACTCTACATGATTGTTGGAAATTCAGATTCTTCAATGAAAAACTTGACAGAGTTGCAGTGTGTCTGGCTGCTTGGTAGGGGTCCCTTTAAAAAGCAAATTCACTCGAGCATACACAGTATACATGTTTGAGTCTTTCTGCATCAAGGGTACATGATCCAACATCAGATTTATGACTAGATGTCATATACCCCGATATACCCAAAGTAAAATCAGAAATTGCCTGAGAATGTTAACAATTAGACAGGTTTTTTTCTGCACAAATGGTTAGTTTGGTTCTCTATAAGACCACCAGAAAAGCAGAAGAGCCAAAACAATACCTAAGGGACGAGTACATCTTAGTATCATTCAAACCATTTAGACGTACAGAAACACTTAAATGCATTTAAGACTGATCCTGAGAAAAATGCAAAGAGTAAAACCAGAAATAAATAGTCTAAAGTAGGAAATACTGCAAACTTTAATTGAAGTAGAATGGGTCCATTTTGGTGCATTTCTGGTAATATGCAAATTATGTTAACGCCAATGACCACAAGGTGCTGCGAAGGCTACGGCAGTAAATGAGTTATGACAGCTGAAACTCATTATGTTCAGCAACAGGTTTTCAAATGCAAGTCCAATTTCCTATTTAGATGATTAAGGTGGGGAAAGTAACCGTGTGTCCTTTAGTTGTATTCATCTCAGGCAGCTCCCTGTCCTCTAGCTGTCTTTTAGATGCGTGTATCTCATACAGCTCCTGACAGATACTGAAGCAGGCTTGTCCTTCAGCTGTCCATCAGTTGTCTATCATCTCAGAAAGCTCCCGTAGCAGGTCATCACCGGCCTTGCCGCGGTCCTGTTCGTCCTCGAGGTTGTCGGTGAACTCGTTCATCAGATCCTCAAACGTGTCCAGGCCAGAGGAGGCGGCCAGGCTGAGGCGTCGGGAGCGGCCATCGCCCGCCGCCTTGATCACAGAACTGGGGGGAGGGGGTTGCAGGACAGCAAGTTAACATCCTCAGAAGAACCACATACACATATAGGAAACACAGGGCGCAACCTCACTGTTTTGGCAATGTAGCAAAATGTCAAGCATTACCTTGTAACAAATCAAGTCAAACACACTCCAGTCCAGTGTCTCAACACAGGTCCTCAGGACCCACTGTGCTTCTGGTTTTGAGAAGGTTACAACGATGGATCTTTCTCCTGAGACCCCTAGTTTGGTGTGCCAATGGGGTTCAAGTATGATCTCTCTCATAAAGCCTCAAAACTAGGGTTAGGCCTATGTATCCAGTTAATTAAATGTGAACTTCCCCACGGTAAAACTCTTCCCCATCTAGGGTCCGATTTCCCACCTAAACCCTAAGCCATGAACCCCTACATATTTACTTGACATTAGCTCATAAATGACTGGGTGTATGAGGGCGTAAGAGGGTCACAATGCTAGACAATTGGAATGGGACATAACTTTGCTGAGTTAACGGCCAAAAATATGTTAACTCTTTAATGTTATATCATGGTTGGTTGCCCCCTTCATGTTTGTTGGGTAAAATTGTTTTCTTGTCTTTTGCTTCCAAACTTCCCCTTATAACCCTCTTGTTTCTTTTCACAACAATGTGAATTGTGGGTAATTCCCTTTGGCAAAGTCTGCAAAAATGCTGACTTAAGAAAAGGGTGCATAAAGGGTTCAAAATGTCTGCAAGAGCCAACGCATATCAGCCCATTTGGTTTGCACACTTAAGAGACCCTCCACAATCACCCAACTGTTGTTGGTTCCATATTTTGTTGTTGTCATAAAACAGGAGCACATTTTTCTAACTGAATTTTCAAATGAAAACAAAAATAATCTCAACAGTATTATCCCAGTTGCATTTGTACAGCATACCACACTTTACTATGCTTAAAAACATGCTAAACTATGCTATAAAACCTACAAACCATAAACAATTGTCATGGAATTTTGTGATAATGTTTGCCGACGGTATTGCTAGCCACAGCATTAACTTTGCCTACGTTAAACACTATTGACAAATGTGAAAACCGAAGTTAAGAGGAAATTATCAATATAATTAGAATACATTCGTTGACCAGTGGAGGCGGCAACATCTAGATCATGGGCCTGAGGAGACTCTTCAGGTTTGAGGTGTGAGGAGAGACAGTTACAGATGTCACCCTGCTTCCTTCTACCTGATTATAATGAATGGGTCATTGTGAAGCATTGTTGTGTTGTAAACATCTAAAACAAGCAGGACAGTGGGTCTACGGGAACCAGAGTTGAGAAACACTGCTCTAATCCACAATATTAAACACACTCCAATCCATACTAACACACATGCACTAATCCACATTAAGAAACACACACAAATGCATACAATCAAACACTCAAATCCATGCTATCAAAAACACTCTTATCCCCCTAAGAAACAAACACTAATCCATACAAAGAAACCCATTCAACCTACTATTATACCTACAATGATCCATACTCTAATCTATACAAAAAAAGCACTCTCCTTGTTGACCAGCAGGCAGACGTACCTTTGAGGGACACTGCTGGCATCCCTGGCCAAAGCTGTGTATTCGGGGAGGGTAGTGTTTGTCGTGTGGGCACACTGGGGCTCCTCCTCCAGGGGGTTGATGCCTTGGCTCGGCCCCAGCGCTGGTGCAGGTATCTGGGGGGAGGGTGTGGCCACCTGAATGGCCACCTGGGGATGAAAGCATGCAGGGTAGGAGTCTTTTTTTAATGACATGTCATTTTTTCAGCCTGGAAGTAAATGTGTTTAGTTAAGTACAGAACCGTACTGCTGTCCGTTTGCTGGGCATGTCGTTGTGTGCTCTGGAGGCACTGTTCAGGGGCTTGACCGCTGCCACAGCCGATTCGGCCGCCTTGCGCTTCTGACCCGGTTTTACCTGGGCTGCTGGCTTCACAACAGAGGGCTTCACGTTCAGCTTGGGTCGCACTGGAAAACCACAGCAGCAACATAAAACGTAAATATTAGCCTGGAACTGCCCCCTCCACTCGATACATGTAAAAATGCATTGAAGGACATTTTTTATATAAACCTATAATAAATTACAAAAATCTTCTATGTTTTTACCTTTGGCCCCGGTGGCTAGAGTAGGGGACTCATGCTGGGTGTCATCTTGGTTCAGCAAAGTGCTGTCCAGCGTGTGCAGGGCCGCTCCTCTGGCCTCCTGAGAGCGCCCTGGGAAGCCTCTCTTCCCTGAAGTAGGGCTGGAGGACTCTGATAGCATGGGGGGCGGTGGCTGCTGAGGTGAGGTCGCAGTGCTGACGTTGGGAGGAGCCACCTGTGGGCTGAGGGGGACACGCTGGCTAACAGCCACAGCCTTAGGAGCAGTGGGGGCCGGCTCAGGAACGAGGCGCGGAGAGGAGGAGCTTGCCAGCACTCTGACCTGAGAGGAAAAGAAGAGCATGGTTAGAACTGGAAGGGAGGAGGTGAGGGAAGAAGAGGGGTGTGAGGTGGACAAAAGGAAAAAACGAGAAGGGGAGCTGGAAAGGAAAATAGGAGAAGGGGAGGAAGAAAGGAAGGCCATTGTTTATACCTTCCTCTGGATGACCAGGGGCTCAGACCGAGTGGGCTCTGCCACCGCTGAGCCGTGTGAAGGGCTGCTGACGGCTGCCAGGTCCTCCTGCCTCCGTAGCTGCTTTTCACGCATGATCTCCTCGAAGGTCTTCACCTTCACGCCGTTCCCAAATGCACCACAGACCTTGACCTGCATACACACAACATGTATTTCAAACGTACGCTTTAAACACAAATGATCCCACAAACCACAGGTGTAATTTATTTTTGCTTATATTTTTGGCAGACAACTTTGTTTTGTATGTTAGTTTAAGTCTAAAGACAATTTTCTACCGCTGTGGGGATGGGCAATAACATTTTCAGAATTTAATCTTTTAAATCATAATAATACAGGATAATGATGTAGGATAAAGTATTCATGAGAATATGGTTGGTCAATTTTACCTCTGTGGTGACGGTAGGTTCTTTTGGCTTCTCAGCCGGCCCACAGCTCTTCTGAGTGTTATTACTGCCCCCTGCAGGAAGGAAACAAAGTCAAACACCTGCAAGGCTGCTCATGATGAAGTACGCCCCTGTTAACCCAGTGGTGAAGGTCAAGCCTTCAACAAAGAGGATGTCATGTGTTGTAGCTGGAAACAGAACATCACACACAAATATTCATTATGAGTTACAAATATCTCACCAGGTGAAGTAGGCTTTTGGATGCGTGGTAACTGAGGTTTCCTGGCCACTTTGGCGCCAGCCTCCCCATCATCCTCCCCTTGGCACTTGGCCTGCATCCTGGCTGCTTTCTCCCTGCGGATCTCCTCCAGGGTCTTTACCCTCACACCAGCCCTTGGAGGGACCCCGCGGCCGGGCACAGCTTCCTCCACAGGGCCCTGAGTGGGGGAGCCGCTGGGAGCTCCAGAGGGGGACTGGGGCTTGGTCTTCTGGAGACATTCCTTCTCTAGCTTCTTCTTGGCGTGGAGGACCTCAGAGAATGTCTTGACCTGAACAATGGAGGCCGCTTTGACCACAACGGACCTCTTGGAGACCTTGGGAGAGGTTTTAGCGGCTGTGGTGGTGATGGGAGGAGCAGTTTTCATATTTTGGGATTTGGCTGCCTTAGCCAGTCTGATCTCCTCCAGTGTCTTGATGCGAATCTCTGGGGGTGCCTTGTCTGGCTCGGCACGAGGCTCTACTGTTAGGCGGTCTGGGGAGGAGCAGAGAATCACTTTACAGAACACTTTCAACAAAGACATACTCTCTATTAACTATCAACTGTCTATTAACTATTATAAACTGCTATGAATAAATGGCACATACTAAAGCAGGCTGGGGAGGAATTTTGTAGGCTTGGGATTTGAAAGATGTATTTCTTATGTGAGATTTGCAGTTTTCACAATGTAGCTCTTATCTACAAGGTTTGAACCGTGAACCTATCATTAGATATTGCATTAAACTATAAGAAAAGCAAATCATACCATAGCTAATACATACTGAATACACATCTACCTATTGTTGGAAACCAAACATAAAACAAGGTGTTCACAAGATGAACAATGTTACCTGACTCTTTTGGAGATCCTGGTTGAACTGACCTCCCCAGGCGATCCCTGACGGATTTATGAGCTGAGAAGACAAGCAACGTATAGGTTTGACTGACTGACTGGTTTTTCCTGCATAGAGAATTTGGAGGCAGCAGTAGGGGTGAGCAGTATGAACATTATAGAAATACACCGGTATGAATTTGTCTTACGATAGACTAGATTGCGTTAGAGCCTTTCAGATCTCTTTTTTTGTCACAGACTCATGCTCACCAGGTACATCATACATTGAAAGTATGGATCATTAAACAAAAATCACCAAATATTATGTTTTCACATGGTTAAGGTAGATGGCTAGACGATATGGATTTAGACTATATCGTGTATCCGCGTCAGAGGCTTCCAGATACCGACCGGTAATTTGTCCCAGACCCATCCACACCAGGCAGAGCACACAATTTCAATATGGAGCACTAACACGAAAATCACAATTTGCGTCATGGCTGGTGTTAGATATGGAGAACATCACTAAATATTATGTTTTCACATGGTTAAGGTAGCTGGTTAGACCTACATTTATTCCATGAATATAATTTATGAAAATAAAAGGAAATTATTTTTGGTTTCATTTAGCATCGTGTCGAAGATGGAAATGATTTTAGCATGCGTTTCAATTTAATTGATTGACCAGACCAGCATGACTACAAGGTGTTCAAAAACAGGTTTTACAAAATCAAAAATAGGACGCTGAAATATTCTGCCTCTGGATGTGAACTATGAACTGGGGAAAACAATGGCTGTAATTCCATGCTCAACTACTTTGTAACGGAGTCCCATTTTGCAGATTAAGAAGTGTGTAAAGGAAAGTTTATATTTAATAGAATACACTTTAACGAGATGATTGTTGTTTCTTTCATCATAATTGATAGAACAAATAAATTGCAACGTTTTCCAGTTTGCTTAGGGGCAGTTGAAGAAACACAGAAGCCCATAATTAGGAAGTTACCACCTCCACCTTGTTGAGTCAGAAAAAAACCCTGTTACCAATGTTGAATTGATTGATTAATTGATTCAACTAATACAACCTGAGACGAGTTGTGTTGAACAGAACTGCTTATTTTCCATTTCCAAGGGCTTAAAGGTTTAAGAGGGTAAGTGTTGCTCTCTCCCTCACCTTTAGAAGGGTTTCCCTCGTCCTCACCCACCACCCCGCCCAGGCGTGCTTCCAGGCAGCGTTTTAGCGGCAGGTCACATGCATATGCCGGAACATCTGGACATGTTGGACAGACAGTCTGTGACTAGGACCAAAAGCATGTTGTAAACACTTGTTTTGAAGAAGAATTATACATAATAAACACTACCTCCTCTGTGGTTCCTTTTTCCTAGCCTGTCGCCAACGTTGCGTCTTCCAGTTACATCTCTGCAGGTGGCAACGTCTGGATGAGGGAACCGGCATGTTACCAAAACCCCACATCTTTTATCATCATGTCAAAACGCAGACTGTGGGTGCTTACCACTGGTGGCAGAGAAAAGAGCAGGGCCGTCATATGGACTCCTGTTCTCCTCTTTACCTCCTCCATTGGTCACCTGGCCAGACAGAGAGGCCTCCTCTAGTGGGGTACCTGGAGTGACCGCAGATGTTAGCATTAACATGGACCGTCAAGTTCGTCTGTCTGGATGCTATGTTTGTCTTAGTGATTGACAAAGCTTCAGGTGCAGTCTGGCCTATGGAACTGTGTACCGTATCTCTTCATGCTGGCCTTTAAGGCTCTCCTCAGGCGGATCTCCTCCAGGGTCCGAATACCAAAGTTCAGAGAGTCATCTGAGCGCAAAATAAAATGATTAAAAAGCATAAACATGCAAAAATGGTGCTTGTGAGGCCAGTATTACTACAAACAGGTCAAGTGAAAAGACAGCAGGCTTTATATGCCCAGGGTTCAAGAAAAACACTGTCAGAACAATGAGTGGAGAATAGAAATCAACATCTTGGTTGGTCGTGCTGCATTAGTTCTCACCTGAGCTGGAGACCTTGGCCAGCTTCCTGGGAGACGCCTCATCCTCGGAGCACTGATCTGAAAGCAGCACAGAGACAGTCAAACGCCCAACCCTCTACATTCATGGAGGTACAAAAATTGGTCAACATGATGAACAGTTATTAGGAAAGCTAAGGGAGAGGGCTTACCATCCTCGTCCTCATCATCATCTGCTGGATTGATAACCACAGGCGGGTGGGTGGGGCTGGGAACACTCTCCTGAGTCTCCGCCTTGATAACCCCTCGGAGTTGGGGATTGGCTGCGCTGGGTAGAGGGGCAGGAGGAGGGGGTGGGGCAGGATCTTCTTGGGGCTGTTCCACTTCTTTAGATGTAGATCCTGAAAATACCAACATTTCCAGTCAATCCCTTCCCACAACTACATTGAACACATCTAAACTCTGCAATCAAGTGAAGAAAGTAATGATGAAGTTTAACTGGTTATGCAAAAGTTGGATAAACAGTAGACAATAGACAGATCAGCTCACAATAGTCACATACTGTGCAGTTTGGCAAGCGTTTGGAAAGAAAACAGGTCGCGCCTTAACGATTATTTGCTATCGCACAAATGATCCCAAATATATTTTGAGGTTGCACAGACAATTTTGGGAGCATATTTATCCCAAAGTCACAACTTCAAACCCTGACCTCATCTCATCTGAGCTGAATTCACCCTCTCTCCCTCTTACCTTTATCCGCAGGAACAACATGGCCATCGATGAAACGGGGTTTCTCATGGTGGAACGCGCAGTGTGCCTTCTGACAGCCGGCTGGCTGGTTTTCCCAGTAGCAGGCGATCTCTCTGCGATTTTTCTGTGAGAGGAAACCAAGAGAGTGCAGATGGGGCCATTCCCAGCGTCAGCTGCGAGGTGCTCATATCAACCTCATAAAATCTTATGGCCCCTTTTCAGCAAACTTATCCTGAATGAACATTTATGTCTGCGTTGTGTCTGTCTGGCCACTTTGTCTTTGTTGTGCCTGGCTGGCCAGTTTGTGTTGTTGTTAGTCGCCAAACTTTATGGGTTGTACTTTTCACGTCCTGGTATTAATATGGCCAGCGTTGCTCCCAAAAAGTCAAGAGTTGGGACCGTAAGCCCCTAACCCAGGGTTCAACAGAGGAATGCTCTCTACCTCTCCCTAATGGCCCCTCGAGACACACACAACAAAGCTTAAAAAGAGGGATACATATATTTTCCATTCCCTAAATGATTCTTGGCAGCTGTGCTTTCTACGGCATTCATGCCATCAAGTAACTCTTTACACTTTGTTCGCTGAAAATGTTCTAGCAGATGTTCCTAAACACCGCAGATAGATACACACTCATCCTGACCTTGATCTCCATGTGGCGGAACTTGCAGACCATACGAAAGCAGCGTCCCTCCTGCCAGAGGCTGCAGACCGTCTCACTGCCCATGGCAGCCTGGCAGTGTCTGAACGGACAGCTGTCTCCCTGGGCAACCAACAAACAAGCACATGAAATACCCAGTGCTCCCATTACTCACCACTACAAAAAACATCAGAGTTTTTAGTCTGAGAGTTTTGTGGAGGTTTGCTACAGATTGTGGAGCACCTCAGGGCTCTTACCTTGGTGCATGTGGAGTAGTAGAAAAAGTAGCAGTCGTCTCCATTGTTCGTCATGATCAAAACCTTTAGTACAGGTAAAGTTCTTGACTGGTTTTCAGGGGCAGATGATGACGTAACAGATGGTGTTTTCAGGGTGCAATTGATGTCACAGTTGATGTTTTCAGGGTGTGGATGGTGGCGTCAGGGCCCCGTTCAGTGGGATGGCGGCAGGATGCGTCTATTCAGGGTCCGCAGGAATCTCCCTAGAAATACAGCAGGAGAGGAAGGGGTTCATGTCTTCCATTGGCCACTTGATTAGTACATAGAGTCTTGGTCATTTGGCTAGTAGGCAAAGGCGAAGGCATAAGAAGTCAATGCGTAAGCAGAAGGTGATGATTAAAGCCATTTTAACCTCAGCTAACCACGCCTGAGTGAGATTAGTGACACCTAACAGGGTTCGAATGCTTGATGTGAGCAGCACATTTACCTGGCGTGGCTGAGATGATCTCTCCTCCTCTCTGAGCACTTCTGACTGGGCGTCTCCGTGGGAATAGAGGTCCTGAAGGAACACTTGGTCCGTGAGATAAGAGGGTAAACGTGTGTGCCAGAGACAGTCGTCCTAGGACCTCCAGAGAACACCTGGCCTGGATGCCAGACTGATAATGCTTAATAGAGTGTCCATGGGTTGGGTTTTTTGTTATTTTTTTTTTATAGAAAGGAATAACTGGATAGATAAATTGATGTGATTAAAAAGCGAGATGAAAAGGAAAAAAAGGTTGCGTCTCCTCTTTGGGTTTTCATCCATGACTTGGGAGGGATGGACTGGCAAGATTTGGCACGTAAAATGAGAGAAGGGGAAATTAGGGAAAATAATTGTGGATCCCCCAAAAAATAAAAAATCTTCAAGGTCTTCCAATACTTGGTGGACTAAGGTGGAGGGCAGACAGGGTGAGGACAGGGAAAGTGCTGCTTTTGGGGGGAGGGGTCTTCTGGGGAGCTACATTCTTTCCTATCCACTTCCAAAGGTCCACCGAAAAGAGGAGCCGCTGCTAAACCTTGAAAAGACAAGAATACTCCCCAGGCAGCTGAAAAGAATGGTCATTAAAGGGCAGACACTGGCACACAAACATACATAGCGGCTGTCATCAATATGATTTCGCATCCATGCATTGCATAGGAGTTATGTTGCAGCTTAATGTTTAGAACGTTCGCAACTGCAAAGCTTCGAGGTCATAGGAAAGCGTCTGACAGCTACTCACTTTTCAAACACATGTTAAAGTTTTATCTTGAAACTGATGCTCAGTAACTGTCTCAAAGTGGTAAGCTAGACATTAAGGTTTAACCATAACCTACTACCACTGAGCCAAGTCAAGTGTTTTTGTCTTGATAAGTTATACCATCAGTGGCCAGTTTATTAGGTTAAGAAACAAGAATTCAAGGACTATTACATACTGGAAATTATATGTAGCCCGTTCCATCTCTCCAAAAAGATGCTCTACAGGTTGACATCCAAAAATTCCGTTTTGCACACCTTTGTCATACAGTGCTGTTTGTTTGCAGGTCACATCATACTCGCCGGCACAATCCTTGCATTTCTCCGACATTTATCATCAGATGTTTGCAACCCCATGACGGTTAACTATGTTTTGAGGTTTGCACACCTTTTTTGGTGCCCCAGAAACCGTCGTGCATGAAAAGATGGGATTACCGTTTCACGGACAGTGTAACCGACGGAGTCGTTTACGTAACTCGTTTTGCACATTCTAATAATCAGACGAACAGCAGACGATTGCATTTTAGGCGTCTGCATGGCACCGCAGGGCTTTTCTAAAACAAAGTGGAACCTAATAAACTGTCCACGGAGTTTTAAAAAAAAGGCAATTAGCAAGACAACACACATCTGCTTAACAAAATCAAAATGCAATTGCACGAAACAAATCAAGACAAATTTACCAGAATTACTCGGCGCATGAGATTTTCATCTTCAACGGTACGTTACAGTTACTGAAAGCACAAAATCCCATTTATAATTATGTTTTATGACGTAAGCCAACTGTACACACTATCTGAGGGTTAGCTAACTAGCACTGGCTATATAACTGATTCTTTTTAAAGACGTTATTCATTCACGTTCACATCACATTCTCTGGAGGTATATAGCTGTCCAGTAACCGGCTACATAAGGTAATAGGTATTACAGTTGCTCGATAAAACAGTCAAGATAGTTGGCTGGCTGTTTTAATGAGCTATACGGCTATTGGGCTACTATTAACGTCACTGAGGCCCACTACAGCACGTCTTAACTGTGGCCTAATGTCTATTTTATCCTTACGTCAATTTTCAGTAGCCAGTCCTTAAATTAATTAATTAACCTATATTCCAAAAAAATTATGACGCCAACAAATACCGAAAGATCTTACCAGTTTTACATAAAGTGTTAAAAGACTGATTCTTGAGAGAACAACACGACCGCTGAGTTCTCTTCAGCACTCGAACTGAAAATAAAATGGCGTCGGCTTAGGTAAGAGGGACCGTATCACCGCGGTTTCTAATGGACCGTGTTCATTTTCTTTACCAACGGGATCATTGGCCACGACCGATCCTCTGATCAAGGCACGCTAAGTACATCTGGATAATTGCTATTGGATAGTTTGGTAGTTACTATGTTCACACGGAAGGTAGCCTAAATTAAATAAAGTTGGGTATACGTTTTTAAAATGGTCAAACTTCGTCCCCTAGAGGTGAAAATGATCTGAACTAGGTCCCAAGATGGATGTAGAACTTGAGTCCATGTAATTGAAGATATTAATTTAAAGGTAAATCCAGAACGTTAACGCTATATCGTTCTACGGTTCATATCGTGACAGCCGCCGTCAGTATTGCCATTTGCCAGTACTGTCATGGCAATACCAAAACATGACTAATACGGGGACACATACCACTTTGGAAAACATCCTGCTTCTGAACTGGTTGCAGTTCCACTCCAGGTTCCACATGAAGGCGCTCATTGCCGAGTGCAAACTGAATGAGGTCTATGGAGCTAATAACCCTCAAAATCCACTTTTCTCATGAAACCGGTTTTTGTCTAGTAATCTGAATGTTGTATTCAAAAGGGGAGACAAAGAAACTGCACACTGCTTGGTGTTGGATTTTTTAATGTCTCTTTTTTGACCGTTTAACCCATCACTACACTGTTCATTTCTGTCCTGTACTGAGTTTCTTGGTGTCTCCATTTCTGTCTTCACTTTGATCCCTCATCCCCCTATAAAATAAGTCACTCATAAGGTCATAAATGACAACCCTCAGGGGGAGTTTTGAATTTCAGTTCCTCACCCCATCATGCTGATGGTGCTGTTGACAACAAAACACTATTTGCCATGTTCACCATAGTGAACACCCCTCCTTGAACCGCCACCTTAACGTGGTAGAGGGAGCTATGTTGTCGGGGGCAATAAGCCGAGCACAAGGGCGTCCATCAGTGCACGTGGCACCAGGGCACCCTAAGCCGAAGGTCGATGATCGACTTTGTTGTCGTGTCCTCTGACCTGCGGCCGCATGTCTCGGACACTCGAGTAAAGAGAGGGGCGGAGCTGTCAAACAATCACCACCTGGTTGTGAGCTGGATCCGCTGGTAAAGGAGGAAGCCGGAAAGACCTGGCAGGCCCAAGCGTATCGTGAGGGTCTGTTTAGAACGTCTGGCGGAGCTTTCTGTCAGCAGAGTCTTCAACTCGCACCTCCGGGAGAGTTTCTCATAGATTCCGGGGGGACTGGGGACATTGAGTCTGAGTGGACTATGTTCTCGGCCTCCGTTGTCGATGCGGCGGCCCAGAGCTGCGGTCGTAAGGTCAGTGGTGCCTGTCGTGGCGGCAATCCCCGAACCTGGTGGTGGACACCGGAAGTAAGAGATGGGACTCCTGAGACAGTTGACAGGTATCGGCAGGGAGCTGCTGACGTCAACTGGGGACATTGTTGAGCGGTGGAAGGAATACTTTGATGATCTCTTCAAACCTGTCGTCACGTCTTCCGAGGAGGAAGCAGAGGTTGAGGACCCGGAGGCGGACTTGTCGATCACCCAGGCGGAAGTCACCGAGGTGGTCGGTGGGCTACTCGGTGGCAAAGCCCTGGGGGTAGATGAGATCCGCCCCGAGTATCTTAAGTCTCTGGATGTTGTGGGGCTGTCGTGGCTGACACGTCGCTTCAACATTGCGTGGCACCTTGGGATGGTGCCGATGGACTGGAAAACCGGGGTGGTGGTACCCCTTTATAAGAAGGGGGACCGGAGGGTGTGTTCCAACTACAGGGGGATCACACTCCTCAGCTTCCCTGGTAAGGTCTATGCCAGGGTACTAGAGAGGAGAATCCGACCGATAGTCGAACCTCGGATTCAGGAGGAGCAGTGTGGTTTTCGTCCTGGTTGCGGAACACTGGACCAGCTCTATACTCTCCATCGAGTGCTTGAGGGTTCATGGGAGTTTGCCAAACCAGTTCAAATGTGCTTTGTGGATCTGGACAAGGCGTTCGACCGTGTCCCTCGTAGTGTCCTGTGGGGGGTTTGCTGGGAGTACGGGGCCCTTTGCTTTGGACTTCCCGGTGCATGTTGGACTCCGCCAGGGCTGCCCTTTGCCACCAGTTCTGTTCATTGTTTTTATGAACAGAATTTCTAGGCACAGTCAGGGGCCGAAGGGTGTCTGGTTCGGGGGGCACAGGATCTCATCTCTGCTATTTGCAGATTATGTTGTCCTGATGGTTTAATCGGACCAGGACTTACAGCATGCTCTAGAGCGGTTTGCAGCCAAGTGTGAAGCGGCCGGGATAGGAATCAGCACCTCGAAATCTGAGGCCATGGTTCTCGACCGGAAAAAGGTGGCTTGCTCCCTTTGGGTGGGAAGTCCTTGCTTCAAGTGGAGGAGTTCAAGTATCTTGGGGTCTTGTTCACGGGTGAGGGAAGGACAGAACATGAAATTGACAGGCGGATCGGTGCAGTGGCTGTAGTGATGCGGTCTCTGTACCAGTCCATCGTGGTGAAGAAGGAGCTGAGCTGGAAGGCAAAGCTCTCAATTTACCAGTCGATCTACGTTCCTACTCTCACCTATGGTCATGAACTTTGGGTAATGACTGAAAGGACGAGATTGCGGATACAAGCGGTCGAAATGAGTTTCCTTTGCAGGGTGGCCAGGCGCTCCCTTAGAGATAAGGTGAGGAGCTCGGTCACACAGGAGGAGCTTGGAGTAGAGCCACTGCTCCTCCATGTCGAGAGGAGCCAGCTGAGGTGACCTGACGTATTCTCAGGTATGGTGACCCATACTCAAAATTTACCCTCTGTATTTAACCCATCCAAGTGCACACACAGCAGTGAGTAGTGGGCAACTGCACGCACACACATTGAACATACACCCGGAGCAGTGGGCAGCTATTGCTCCAGCGCCCGGGAAGCAATTGGGGGTTTGGTGCCTTGCTCAAGGGCACCTCAGTCATGGTATCAAAGGCAGAGAGAGTGCTGTTTGTTCACCATCCCCACCTTCAATTCCTGCCGGTGCGAGAATTGAGCCAGCAACTTGCAGGTTACAAGCCTGACTCCCTAACCATTAGGCCACGACTTCCCCAGGCAGGATCCAGGAGGCATCCAGGATGCCTCCCACTGGAGGTGTTCCGGACATGTCCTACCGGGAGGCGGGCCCGGGGAAGACTCACTCCACGCTGGAGGGACTATGTCTCTCGGCTGGCCTGGGAACGCCTCGGGATTCCCCGGAGGAGCTGGAGGAGGTGTGTGTGGAGAAGGAAGTCTGGGCCTCCCTGCTCAGACTGCTGCCCCCGCTACCCGGCCCCGGATAAGCGGAAGACAATGGGTGGATGGATGGATGGACCATAGTGAACATGTAAGTGTACTTTATACCTGTTTGGATTTGGTGGTTATGACTGGAGTCAGGTGGATTGGGGAGGCAGCTGTTCTTGTTTTGTGACAACATGAATCCTGGATGGATCAACTGTGAGGCAACAGGTTGCCATGATAATTTGTGTGTTGTCGGACTGTATGTGATCTCTGTGTTTTCAGATCCATTCCAAAAAGTCTACAGGGACCTTCATCCAATTTTCTGTGAGTTTGAGACCAGTGTCTGACCACAATACCCCAGGCCCCACTCTTTCAAGACAACATCCACATGCTCCACAACTCACCACACTGTATCCTGCCTGTTCACACAACAGTCCCCACAACAACCAAAACAAACATATATAATCTGCCTTCTTTTTAAAGTCCTTTCTTTTTTCATTTCTTTCCTAGGACTGTCTGGAGGGGGCAATGGTGGCCATACACCAGGAAATTGAGCTGTATCCAGTGCAGCCTTTTACCAGGAATCATCTTAATAACCCCTGCTGTTAAGTAAACCCAGTCATTTTAAATATACAATATTTGACCAAATGACCTGTACAAGCAACAGACAGCTCCACGGTTTTTGACATCAGAGAACGGGAGTTTTGTTTAGGGAATGTCCTCTCAATGTTGCTGTTGGCTGGTAAACATCGCATACTGGTCAAACGTTGTACGACTCTACCAGACCCAACTGGACATGTCAAACTCGAAAAACCCTATCCGACCAACACCAACTAACACTGTCTAACGGTGCATACTGATCCGACAGTTGCCGTTGGTTGGAGTTGGTCGGCGTTTGTCAGGGCAGAGTGCAAGCGGCCTAAGCCTGACTTATTCGGCAAACTCGCTTTATGGTACAGGCCTCTGGATGGGACCAATGCCGGCAATGTCCCAAAAACAGTTTGTAAGGCCCAACCAGGAATTCAACATCACATTGTGTAACATTTCATATCCAGTCACATTTCTCTATAATAATAATCCACTTATGCAACATATCAATGAAAAAAACTTTTTTCTACATGATTCCAAGGTTAACAATTGCCTTCCCATCCACTTAAGCCTGTATTTTTTGTTCATGTTTAACAATTGCTTACAGTAGCCTACAATCACAACACTTATGTTCAAATTCATATATTTTAAAAATAATAAGTAGGTAGGCTTTAAAATCAGTCAAATGTTTAATTGTAGTTTATGTGGATGCTGCTGCTGGTGGTGGTTTTGGAGCTGGAGCCAGTCGAATGACAGAGGACCATGTCTGACCTGTGCTGTAAACCGGTGGTGGAGCTGGTGTGGTTGGGGTCACTGTTTTGCTCATCATACAGGGTATACTTGGCATCTCTGTCCTCACTGTTATGAGGTGATCCATATTCACTTTTAGGAAAACAGCACCATTTCCCCCTTGCAGATCAGAACTTTCCCCCTGGATTGCTGATATTGTTTAAGAGTGAAGTTGGCATTTAGCTTGCCACCCTTTGTCTGTTGGCTCCTTATGTTCTGCCTCCAGACCTGGTCTCCAAATTTAAAATCAGGCTTGGTGGCACCTGACTTGTCTGCCCGGTACAGTAATTCTGCTTTAGCACGTTGTCTCCGACTATGTCCTTGATGTCATCCAGACACTCAATGCCAGCTGACACAGCCTCTTCTGCCACAACAGCCTCATCATAAAATGATTATTTTTATTTCAGTCTAAATTCAAACATTCACATTTCTATTCACAAATGGCATCTTTTGAAACCCTGTATTTATCATAGTATATACACATCAAAACAAGATTGTTTATGTGCAATAAGTATCTTTATACCCTGCACAAATTCTAGACCTATAAAGCTACATTTCCTTTACTTTTTTTGTACCTTTCATCCTCTCCACCAATCTATAAATTTGTGAATGGTAAGGTGAGCAAAGGCTTCTTATTATGTCAAGCATGACATGTACGTTCTTGTTCATCTGTAAATGTAATGTACACAAGATACAGACATTGAAAAATGGATTGGATAAATTGTAAAATTGTCAAATGAAAATAGGATCCTTAAAATATTACGCAATTTTACAGGGTGTATGACATTTTAACACTACCACAGAAGTGTACTGTATACGAACATGATATTTTAACACATTCAAATTATTTGGTTCAATTGTTAGGATAAAGATTTACAAAATTACTACATTCACAAAACTCCCTTCTTTGTTACATAAGGATCCTTTTTGGAGCCTCGAATTGGTGGAATTGGTGCTTTACAAAGCACTCTGTCACCTCTGCTCCGCTTTTCGTTTTCAGAGGATAGGTCTGTAAAACATTTTGTCAGGTGGTCTGTTATAACACATAAGTACTGATTTTCATTCTCACTTTGTGTCAATGTCCCTATATTAATATTTAAGTAAGTTAATATTTAAGTAAGTTGATGTACTATGGTATACAATATGTGTCAAACAACCAGATATACCTTTATAGGGGCATACACAACCTTCTGTTTGATCATGTGTAATTACATCCATTCATTCTCCTCTGCCGATCCCTGGAAGAGATTGCAGTGCCGCTTGTTGCTGTTTGGTGTCACGGGTGACTGGAGCCTAACCCAGTAACTTTGGGCCATAGGTGGCGTAGACCCTAGACTGGAATTGTTTGATTGAAAAGTATAAAGATTCCTTTAATTAAATGTTACATAACGTTCTACACCCTGTCTTCATCTATATAAAGAACATTAAACAAATATAATGAACAATTTGAGACAATTATAGGCATTGAGGAACAACATAAAAGTTAAATGTAATGCATAATGCTTAACATCAAAAAGTGTCTGCGCATACGACCGTAAACTATTGTGTGACTAAAAATTAAACCAAGGCCTTTTCACACACAATTTTTTTTTTTTTCACTTGGAGACCATAGGCAGGTTGGGGAACCTACATTCATGTTAAAAAACCTTCATAAAGTGACATTTTCATACAAGTATGTTACCTCTCTCCCTGCCTCCTCACAGTGGGCTAACCCACCTGAAGGTGGAACTGTGAGCCAATGTCAGCTGCCAGAGTATATCCAGTGACCATGTTAGCCACTTCGTGACATGGACAACACTCCAAGTACTCCGTGCCCATGTTTTACCAACCATGACCAGGACCTTCCTGATGGTGTTGAACAGCCTTTCAGCTGTGAGCTTGTGTCTGCAGACAGTGTAGGACAGCTCATAGGCCCAGAGCCAGCAAGCAAGGCATCTACAGGAAGAAAGAAAGCCAATGGGAGGGGGCAGGAGAGGAAGGTAGCTGGTTAATTTCAGCACCTGGAGGAAACTACCAGAGTTGCAACTCTGACTTGAAGGTCCTGGTCTTGCAGAAGAGGGCCCTGCTCACTAACGCATACTGTTCGTGTGTCAGTGGCTTTCCCCAAATGTGTAATGTCTTCTTCTTTTGAGTTGATGGAAGATTGCAATGGAGTGCACTGTCTCTTTTAAATGTTACTTCCACCTCAAGTCAAGTGTTTTTGGTCAATCAAAACGTTGAGCCTCGCCCACATAGAGGCATCAACCCAAATTGTATCAAGAATATCTTCATGCCCCTCATGTGGTAATTTCAAGTAACTTGTTCTGCATCTGTGCTATTTTCACATCAAAATGCCACTATAATAGCCTAAAGTTAAAATTATATTACATTAGCCATACCTGTCAAAACGACAATTCATGAAATATAAAACAGATTATCAACACCGTTTGTAATCTATACGCAAAGGAGAACGACTAACCCCATATCAAAACCCCATTTTAATGCCAATAAGTGGCGTTAAAAATTTTCTATTAGTTTGGTAAAAGATATTCCAACGTCTTGTGTTAAAAATAACTGGTTATCTGGGTGTAGAGACGTGAATACAAATCTAATCAAAAATATATAATAGCCATATTTCTGGCTCAGTTTGGGGGAATCGGAAACGAAACTGAACGATTCGTGCATCACGACGTAATTTCCCCTCTCAACAGGGTTGTGACTGAAATGATTGATAAGCTGTTCTCCAATGAACGGAGACTTTACAGATACGTTCTGTGTTTCTATTGGTGGTTGTTTTCCTACATATTCCTTTCCATTCAGTTTGGAAGTCCCTTTCTTTCACGCGACCCTACAGCGAGGTATGATAGCTCACCACTACACCCTTTCAAATGCATTCCTGCGCTCTTTATTTAAACCAGGTTCACTGCTAATACGTTACTTAAAATCGTCAAGATTTTAAGTGTTATATGCTTTCAGCCACATTCACTTGAATCAGCCAAGGATTTCAAAATGATCGTTGAGGCCTGTTGCAGTAGCCATTTGCTTAGCCCTGGCTACACACCGCGTGTGTATGTGGGAGATATTTCACCTCTTATCATTTATGTTGAGCTTGTGCTAACAGTGTTCCAAGCTAATTAGACCTCACATAAGCGTTCTTTATGCATTATTAAAGGCCGAGTCTGTTGACCGTATCGCGATTTACGGCTTTAATAGTGGATTCGGTGTTAGCTAGGTGTTGAGCCAGGATACCATGGCTAGCAAGTTAATGTCAATGCAAATAAGATGGTGTTGGAGTATGTGATTTTACTCCGTTACGTGTTCACGCATTGAGAGTGGTAAGATGGATCACCAGGATTCAGTATAGTTAAGTTCAATGAAGTTTATTCCCTAACAGTACAATTCTAATGCAGATATCTGGGTCGCTCCAAGGTTCCTAACAGCACACAACTACGTGCGTCTTATGCTTGGCACAGCAAAGAACGACACCTTTCCTTGGGAGACCCACAGTAATATAGATAACATTATGCATTTAATTAGGACAGAGGCTCCTCCGCCTTTGGTGGTGTCCGCCCATGGTTCGAGGGCTGTCATATCTCCTCATGTGGTAGAGAGGACCCTCTTTGTTGCCTCTTTCTCCCAGGTGTTGTATCTGACTCAGCACACAGACAGTGTTTCCTACTCCCCACATCCCAAGATAAGACAGTAGAATACATCCTACTGTCGACTGTGTGGACTGTTGACTCCCTCTTGATTCCCACAGTGTTGCCTTTCTTGCATGATAGAAAAATACTGTCTGTCTGCCTTACAAATCTTATAGGTCAGTACCAGCAAATCATTGTATCCTTCATTGTTAACATAAGTAAAATTATATGGGTTAGCATAAGTGAATCATTATATTCTTCATTAGTAAATCATATAGGTTAGCATAAGTGAATCATTATATCCTTCAATGGCGTATAACTGCTGGTGTGTACCGATATTATACGTTCACTAAGTTGTACCGTTTTAATTTTAGAAACTACCACCTTGTCTTTAAACCGGCTGTTAAGCGATCCTTGGAAGCACTGCAAAGATGCCCAGGGAAGACAGGGCCACGTGGAAGTCCAACTATTTTTTGAAAATCATTGTAAGTATGGCTCGGATTAAAAATCAAATTTTAAATTTGAACAAGGCATCCAGTGCTCCGCACAACAGTAACTTGCTTAAAAATCAACTTTACAGTTCAGCAGTAACATTACCTTTTCAATTATGAAGACCAACTCATGTTTTTACCTGTTCTGACTGCAGCAATTGCTGGATGACTATCCAAAATGCTTCATTGTGGGTGCAGACAATGTGGGCTCAAAGCAGATGCAGACCATTCGTCTGTCTCTGCGTGGGAAGGCTGTGGTTCTCATGGGTAAAAACACCATGATGCGCAAAGCCATCCGTGGTCATCTGGAAAACAACCCAGCCCTTGAGAAGTAAGTTCTCACCTGGTTCAAGATATGCAGACCTGTTGAGAATTCTACTATGTCAAATTAACTGGTCAACTTGACATCCAAAGAAGGGAAGAACATGTAGGGTTTCTCCCATGAATAGTAATGCACAAATGGTCTTTTTGCGGCAGTACATGGAATAATGGAATATGGGTGACTGCACAACACCATTGATGTCAATATAAATCTAGGTTTGTCTTGTGGTCTGCACCTGTAGTCTTTCAAAGATGAGAATTTTCTCCAAGTTCAACTGGAGACTGGTTAGATTATGGTACAATGTTGCAGGATAAGTTACAGAGCAGCTTGTGTAGTGCTGTACTGTCGTTCCCCCTGCACACAGTAACCTGTTGCCTTCTATCCCTGTCTGTCTACATCCCACGACTGGCAGGGACGCTTGGTCTCAGACACTTTGGTTTCCAAGTCATTTGTACTGGGTGACTTTGCTTAAATTTAGTGTCTCCATAGGTTGCTGCCACACATTAAGGGTAATGTGGGCTTTGTCTTCACTAAGGAGGACCTGGCTGAGATCAGGGACATGCTGCTGGCCAACAAGGTGAGTTATTGGTCTGCATGGGGCATACTTTTTGAATCCAATCTGGCCAAATTCAGAACACTTACCTTTCCATTCTCTGAAGTACCTTGGCATAGCAGGATAAGTTACAGAGCAGCTTGTGTAGTGCTGTACTGTCGTTCCCCCTGCACACAGTGACCTGTTACCTTCTATCCCTGTCAGTCTACACCCTACGACTGGCAGGGACGCTTGGTCTCAGACACTTGCAGCCATCTGTTCTATTGAATTGCATGATTATTAACAGGGGTGCTTGAAATCCTTTAGTCTAACTCTAACTCTGCCTTCAGGTGCCAGCTGCAGCCCGTGCTGGTGCTGTTGCCCCCTGCGAGGTAACCGTGCCAGCTCAAAACACAGGTCTGGGTCCTGAGAAGACTTCCTTCTTTCAGGCTTTAGGCATCACCACCAAGATCTCCAGGGGAACTATTGAAATCTTGGTACGTTTCTGAAGCAAAGGTTTTTTGTTTGTATTTTAATACTGAAACTGCCCTTTTACCACTTGACTAGTCACAAGATGGCAGAGTAATGGAGGAAAAAAATAGCATTGGCAGTCATCTGCCAGTTTTAACTGAGTTGGTGAAGGGGGTTTAAGCTTCATGAATGGATAACTCTATTCATACTTTGGGCCGTTTGCCTCAAATTAACTACACAACTGGATAGTGACTTTTCAGAATCAATTTGGGCGTTATGGCAGTTGCTGGTTCTAGGATTAAAACTAGTGCTTGGAAATGATTATGCTATGAAAGGGCCACCTATGATGTTGCCTTAAGATGGTAGTTAAGACTATACGACCAGCAGTGTTGATGTATGAGGTCCATCCAATTAAATGGCCATTTTTCTCTTTCACACCCAGAGCGATGTGCAGCTCATCAAACCTGGAGACAAAGTGGGTGCCAGCGAGGCAACCCTCCTCAACATGCTGAACATCTCTCCCTTCTCATATGGGCTGGGCATCCAGCAGGTGTATGACAATGGCAGTGTGTACAGCCCTGAGGTGCTTGACATCACAGAAGCAGCACTCCAAGCCAGGTTCCTGGAGGTGAGCTTCCCCCTCACCCTGACATGGGGGTTCACCAGTAAACATGAATCACTCTTGAGATTAAGCTAGAGCCCAAATATATTTGAATGCCTACATAAGTTGCAGGATAAGTTACAGAGCAGCTTGCGTAGTGCTGTACTGTCGTTCCCCCTGCACACAGTAATCTGTTACCTTTCTATCCCTGTCTGTCGACCTCCCACGGCTGGCAGGGACGCTTGGTCTCGGACACAATCACCTTTTAATACCTAATTTACAGGCAGCGAATTTCATTCACCTTGCCTGATGTGTGCTGTTTGAGGACTCATGTGTAATGCACTATACAGACCCCCTCACAGGATGGAGGAAGGTAGTTAAACTGTTACTGAAACAATGTTGCCTCAGGCTAACGCAACATTTGACTTTCTGTCTAGGGTGTGAGGAACATTGCTAGTGTGTGTCTGGAGATCGGCTACCCCACTCTGGCTTCCATCCCCCATTCTATCATCAATGGCTACAAGAGAGTACTGGCTGTTGCTGTGGAAACTGAC
This sequence comes from Plecoglossus altivelis, assembly GCA_036571765.1. Lineage (NCBI taxonomy): Eukaryota > Metazoa > Chordata > Actinopteri > Osmeriformes > Plecoglossidae > Plecoglossus > Plecoglossus altivelis. The sequence goes on from BROE01000020.1 coordinate 1,994,861, forward strand.
TACTCCTTCCCCCTGGCAGACAAGGTATGATTTGTATGGTGGAGTCAGCCTTTTTGCTTGATGGCAGAAACAGGCTGTGCTTGGTCAAATCTTAAATTCCTTAAAAGCTTGTGGGTTTCTTGGATAATAACTTTCTCCCTCTTCCTGCAGGTGAAGGCCTTCCTGGCTGACCCTTCTGCCTTCGCTGTGGCAGCTCCGGTGGCTGCGGCTGAGGTGGCCGCTGCTCCAGCTGCTGCCAAGGAAGAAGCAAAGGAGGAATCTGAGGAGTCTGATGATGACATGGGCTTTGGGCTCTTTGACTAGATGGCATTTTTGCAGAATTGAAATAAACAATTTGATTCAAGAGTAATGTGTTCTTTGTTTCACTTAAGGCAGAGGTTTCCTCATCTAAACATTCTCAATAAATGCAAGATGAGGACTTAAATGTAGGTTCGATGAGTTGTGTGACATAGCCTATTAGCTTTCTGATATGATACAAACTAAATCGTTCTGCATCCAAAGTTGCTACCACAAGTATAATGACAAGCATTGAGTGGAGAGGCTGAATATGTAGAAAGACAACTGCAGTATGTCATGAGGAACCCCTTAATATTCAGTATTGCAATGTTCACATGTCACTGATTTCATTGTACAAAACACATTTCTGTATGACCGTTAGATGAGTTATAAAGATGCATATAAAGATGTGAAGTTTTATGTTTGGCAAACAACAAAATGGATCTCAACAATATTGCCCACCCTGTCTATTTAAATCTGGATGTGTTAACTTGGCATGGTATGAGTCCAGTCAAAATTGTAAGCATCAATTCCAGAATGTGTGCAGGTGTAAGCCCAGAAATAATCTCCCCCAACATTAACAGAGGAAAACTTGACCCATAACTAGCCTCCAGGGTCTGTCTGGGTGACTAATGATGAGTGGGCTTGCAATCAATGTAGACTTGGTCTAACAGACACGTGAATGGAAACCACAGTCAATCTAAAGCAAATCTGGGTTACTGCCCCTTTAACCTGCCACGCTATTCCGGCTAGCATAGCAAGTTAATGTCATTGTGTGCAGGTTAAGTTGTGGTAATGGGTACAGCAGATTTAACAGATGGAACAGTGGGAGAATATCTTCCAACCCCGTCTACCTTCTACATTCCCTATCTCATCATTGTGAATAGAGATGGAAGAGTCCGTGGCGCTTAAGTGTCCGCCGATGTCAGATAGAATCAGGTTCCTTTGTGCATCTAATCTGTTGATACATAGTATGTATATACCTAGTTACATTTCTTCAAAGTGAGATATGACTAAATCCTGACCGCCGACTCCCTAGGGGCGCTGTTACGCCTAGGCGTCAGAAAAGTGCGAAATATTGCGATACATGACATTAGCACGCTAGTTGTTTGCCAAAAGGCTGCCTGAAGTATTCTACCAACAAATGTAACTACTTAGGTACAGTTAGAGCCAGCCTAAGATTAGACGGTGAGAAAAGAACAGTGAAACGTCTTAAGTTGTATGTGTGTTTAACGCATCCGCGAGATTTAGCTTAGTTTATCACTTGTGTGTTTGTGCACACTTGGCGAATAAAGTGCATTCTTAGATGTCATGCGAGGTAGTTAGCTTGTGAGGCTCGCCTTGTACTAGGTTAGAAAATCAAACATCTTCTCAATTTGGCAAAAATACTATAGTTTTGATTAGTCTTGCTAGCACTTATCAGTGTGACATTTTTAAACGTTACCAGCGTTAGAGTCAACTTATAGGGGCATCAATTTAGCCAAACTGGCACACAGCAACAGCTGTTAATAATATTAATTTTGGTTACCCTGGCTTTTCCAAGCTGTAGTGGTGTTTATCTTCCAAAGCAAGAAAATGAATTTGTGCACACAGTTTTGGACGAACTGGAAAATTTCGTACAGAGAGATAACCAGAAAAGGTGCGTCTATCATTGGTCTTTACATCACTGGGCTCTTCTGACGTCAGTTTAAAACAATTTAATACAGTACTGTACGGGTTAAAGTGATGCAGATATGTTTATAACGTTGTGTCCCCAGCGTGGTACTCTTCCCTGCTCTACCAAACAGACTGCGCTATCTGATCCACAAAACCACTGAGAACTACTCCAATTTGGCAACTTTCTCAGTAGGGGAGGGCTTGTGCAGGAGGGTTGTGGTTTGCTTCCATCAGCTCAGGTAAGATACAGAATGCCATGCGATAGGACTGTAGGAAGCTCTCGCTCTCTATCTCTCTCGTACATTGTAGCAAGGCTGTTGTGGTAAACTAGAGATGGCTAAACTATGATTTTTGTTATTTGATTATTACACTTAATAAGGCCTATTTAGATCAAACCATGAAGGCTGGCTCGTTGTCTGCGTCATCGTACTTGAAAGTACGTTATTAATGGCGTCTGTCAGTCTTTTTTGTCTGGTCTTTTGCTAGCATCTGTGCGAGTGAGAGCACTTGATGGGCTCAATATCTATGGGTAATTGATCCATTCCAAACAGCTTAGTATACTTTGTCCCTTCAAACAATTTATTGAGAGTATTTGCAGTTGTAATCATAAAAAAAGTACACCTACACACAACTACAAAATAAATGCATAAACAAGTCTTATCTTAGAGCTGTCATGTCAAACTCAAATACAAGGGGGGCCGAAAAAATTGGTACAAGTGGAGGGCCGGACTGGTTCAATGTTTATTAAAACTAGCAACTATTGCACATATTGAACCCAAGAATAACACAGCTTATACTGAACTCAACATCAGCCATTAAATTAAGTAAAACAAATAAAATCAATTGCTATATTTTTTAAAGGCCCTTTCGGTAAAAACTTGAAAACGTTTTTTCTCTCTCTTTTTGGACAGGTAAACAGCTAAATGTAATTTTCCTTAAAATCTCAATGGCAAAATAAATGCAAAAATGAAACAGCATGCATTAAAAACAATCCATTTGCTGCTCTGATCCTCACCAATGAGGATGAAATAATAAATTAGAAAAGTGATTGCAAAAGTGAGTGCAAAACGGTTGCATTCTTTGGCATCATCTCCCTGCAGGTCTATTCAACTGGGAAAAATTACCTTCAAAGAAATATCAAGTCCAAGTTCTTTCTGTTCACTTGTCTGAGGCTGAGCCAGATAGTAGGTGTCTCATCTTGAGTACAAGTTCATCAATATTTGGGGTCAGGCTCTGAGCTGAGGAAATCCTCAGGATTGAGTAAAGGTTTTTATCAGTTAGATGACTCCTATGTGATGTTTTGTTTAGTTTCATCAACGAGAACAGTTAGCACATGTCTATGTTTGGCAGCACATACACAGGTATGTGCTGCCAAACATAGACAGTTGGGGGGAAGTCGTGGCCTAATGGTTAGGGAGTTGGGCTTGTAACCTGCAAGTTGCTGGTTCGATATATACCGATATATATCGGTATATTAGCTCACCCGTGTCGTCGTCTTTTTTCTGTCCCGTATTCTCGCCACCAAGCCACTTTTATAGAGCACATTGCGGGCGCTCCATCTGTTGTTAGTCCCACAAGTTTATCCCAAGTCAGCTCCATGTCATTTACACACCTGGACACCTCTTAATTCAGGTCCTTTCCTGTCGTTGTGCCATGCATCGGGCGTAATCCCAAAAACTCTGTCACGGACATGCTTGAGTCCACTCCATGGATTACTATTTTTCAGATGAGCAATGTTCGATATGTCGGTGCTTTCATCTACAGCAAGGGAGTATGCAAAGAAGTATTTTCCCTTTTCCACAAGCTGTTGTTAAAGGGTAATAAAAAGCTGGTTTACACGGTCAGCAACTGAGTCTCTGCTCAGACTCGCATTTGAAAATAGCTGCCTTTTTTCTGGGCACATGACTTTTACACAAACTTTTATCTTACAGCTCTTTACAAAGTCTCCCTCAGTAAATGGCCAGGCTTACTTTGCAACCTCTTCTGCCATGATAAAACTGGCCTTGACTGCAGCCTCGCTTTGTGATGTGGTTTTTGTGAAAATGGCCTGCTAGGACTTAATATTTCTTTTTAACGTTTCTACCTTCTGTAGCCTTTGTTCTGTGTTCATATTCTTGTATTTTTCTTTCTGCGTGTCTGTGTGTTTTGTTGATGTTTCATAGTGCCTGAAGTTATACTCTTTCACGCTGTCTCCACACACAAGACGTACGGGCCATTTTAGGGGAGAGGGAGATGAAAATTGGTGGTGATGTGTAGGCTTCCACTGTGCTGCTGCTATTCATAATGCTTGCGCTCAAGAGTAGTGGTACTGAGGCGAAGAGAAGACAAGGGATGGTGCTCGTTCGCGGGCATTCGGTACGCGCCAATGCGCTCGCAGTGCATCTTGGGACTTGTAGTATTATGATGCTGCGAGCCTTGACTTTGACACATGTCCTGGGGGTCATGTCTAGCAAGGCAAATTGGCAAGCAGTCTAATTCATAACATCACATACAGTTAGAAGAATTAGAATTTCAGTCATGTGATGTCACAAGTGTTAAATACATTGCTACAAAAATAAAGGGAACATTTAAGCAACACATCATCTGAACGAAAGAAATAGTCCTATTAAATACTTTGTTCATTACATAGTTGAATGTGCTGACAACAAAATCACTCAATGAAAATCAAATGTATTAACCCATGGTGGTCTGGATTTGGAGTCTCACTCAAAATTGAAGTGGAAAAACGCACTACAGGCTGATCCAACCTTGATGTAATGTCCTTAAACCAAGTCAAAATGAGGCTCAGTAGAGTGTGTGGCCTCCTCGTGCCTGTATATCCTCCCTACATTGCCCAAGCATGCTCCTGATGAGGTGGCAGATGGTTTCCTGAGGGATCTCCTCTGAGACTTGGACTAAAGCGTCCGCCAACTCCTGGACAGTCTGTGGTGCAACGTGGCGTTGGTGGATGGAGCGAGGCATGATGTCCCAGATGTGCTCAATTGGATTCAAGTCTGGGGACGGGCAGGTCAGTCTATAGCATCAATGCCTTCGTCTTGCAGAAACTGCTGACACACTCCAGCCACATGAGGTCTTGCATTAGGAGGAACCCAGAGCCAACCGCACCAGCGTGTGGTCTCGCAAGGGGTCTGAAGATCACATCTCGGTAGCTAATGGCAGTCAGGCTACCTCTGGCGAGCACACGGAGGGCTGTGCAGTCCTCCAAAGAAATGTCACCCCACACCATTGCTGACCCACCTTCAAACCGGTCATGCTGGAGGATGTTGCAGGTAGCAGAACATTCTCCATGGTGTCTGTCACGTGCTCAGTGTGAACCTGCTTTAATCTGTGAAGGGCACAGTGCACATTTGTGGCCTGCTGGAGGTCATTTTGCATTCTGTTGTTTGTGTTCCCTTTATTTCTTTGAGCAGTGTATGTCTACACAATCGTCAGAGCTTCACAGTTCTGTGAATATCAAAATATACTTTGACTTCACTCTCAAACACAGGAAAGAAAGATTTACAGCCCCAGAACTTACATTAATGGATGTGAAATTTAGCGAGTAGGTATAAAACATTAATAATTAAATATTTTCCCTCCCTGTCTCTTGACCACACCATACAAAACATACTTAAAACAAAATGAGAAATATTTAACTAAATAGGTTTGAATTAATTCAAATTACCAGATTTCTTTTATGTAGGAACATTTACAAAATAAATAGGACATATCTTCATCTGACATTTTACATTCAATGTTCAATATCTGGTTTGTATTGCTTCAGCGCACACTTCATTGGGTATAATTTGTGAATGAATTCAAACCCAACTTCGCTCACTTAGTAACTAGCAATAAGCAAGCATCTATTTGAAAGGCGAAGACAAAACGTTTTTCCAAGGGACATTCTTTATTAAACTGTTCCCATATGGAGCGCCACAGACAACAGATAAGCAGCCATGCTTTCTGCAACTTGTATGTCTTTACATACTTCTTGGATCGTGATTGGTGTCACCACATCTTCAGCCGTAAGGCACTGATTGAAGGGTCACAAATCATCATAGAGCTCAGATGAAAATTATTCAGACTACGTTCAACAATATGAAACAGTCTTTGTTGTTTGAAAATGACACCCAATATGTTATGGATTATTCCAACGGCACACTACAAGGCGCAGTGAACTTTGAGGTGCGTAAAAGCCACTTAGAGGTGCATAAATGCTTTTTACAGGTGGGTAGGTGCTTAAACTTTGTTTGTGTTTACCCTCCACTACAGCCTGTATTATAGTGAATCAGGACAGTTATTTTTCTTGTATCACTCTTGTCACTCTTAATCGGTGAACCGAACTTGTCTGTAATTGGGTGATATTATATTTTTTGATGTGCCTTTTTTGGTAGGGTTGATCTGGAGGAGTACAGTCACAGTGAAAGCAACAGTAATTTGTATGAGGAGCCCTACAAGCGGGGAGTAGGGATGGATAACAAGCTGTCAATGCAGGCCAAACCTACCCGTACTCCCCTAAGGAAGCAAGGGGCCAAGCACCCAGACAAGGCCATCTACATCCCTCGTGCAGCCAGGGAGAGACATCCACTTTCTCCTCCGGATTTCCCTTCGGCAACATTAGATGAGGGTTTGCCCAACCTTGGTACCTCAGGTAGCACCCAATCTTTCACCAGTACCTCCTCTGTATGGTCCAGCTCTAAAACCACAGAAGGAACATTATCATGTGCTCCCAACCAGGACAGTGCAACTGACAGCTTGGCAGAATCTACAGCAAACAATTCTGATCAGCTTCTGGGTGAGCAGAAGGATGTGTTTGTGCAGCTCAATGGTGCCAACTCCAGTCCTTGGCCACCTGCTTTGGACCATGTAGTGTCCTACTTCATGGCTGTGACCCTGGAAGACTCAGAAGAGGAGATACATGCAAAGGACAACCTGATAGATGACAGACAGGAGTTGAACATTTCAGAAATACCAGCAAAAATCCAAGAGGATGTTAGCAGCTTTTCTGAAGAAGTAAGCCTGTTTCAATTGACCTGTTGTATCCCTCATATCACACTTGGGCCTGCCTGCTCCTGTACATTCCACATACATTGCTGTTCAACTGTTGATTATAGTTTACATTTCTCTTGTCAGATCATGGTTCACTTGAAAGACACCAACGTATCAATTGAACATGTCCACAATGACTACTCCTGCTATGAGACCCTTTGGATTAACCAAGAGGAGTTTTCTCATGTGATAGAAATCTACGATTTTCCTCCCATGTTCAAAACAGAAGACCTTCAAGATGCCTTCACAGAATACAGGTGAGAGTTCAAATCAGGCATTCAACCAAGACCACAGGAAACTGATTCATACTGTCCACTATAAAGCATACAGTACTCTACGATGCAGGCAGTACACAATGATGATGTGTATGCCGTCCATCCTTCTTCAGAAGCATAATTGATTTCTGTAGACAGATGAATGAGTTTGGTTCAAAGGCACTGAAACGTCCATCTACAGCTGTAGATAAGGTCTGGCTTCTGTATTACATTTAATTTGATCTGATTTCAAGTACCAAAAGTGTAGTGATTTGGGTTCAGAAGTACATTTGTTTTTGAGCTGACAACCTTTAGGCAGTCACCATAATCTAACACTCTTTATAATTCAGCACGGGTGGTATGAAGATTAAATGGGTGGACGACACTCATGCTCTAGGTGTGTTCTCAAGCCAATCTGCAGGTATGATTAACTTTGAAAGATGATGTATTACAGAGGATATTATTTAATGAACATGTAACAATGTCTTATTCTTCATTTGTCTCATTATTTGGCTGTTTGTGCAGCGTCCCATGCTCTGTCTCTGTGTCACCCACTCCTGAAGACACGCACTCTGTCTGAAGGGAGCAGGAAGTCCAAATGCAAAGCCATGAGACGAGCAGGTAATTATTAACAGTATTTCTATATCTGTATAGTTTGTTGACTCCACAAGACACCAGGATGTAGACATTCTTGCTTTACCCTTGTATCTCTCCAGAGTTTATTCAACCTGTGAAAGAGCGACCCCGCACTGACTCTGCGGTGGCTCGGAGGATGGTGACCAGGGCTCTGGGACTGCAGAAAGCAGAAGCACGTGTACGGCGTTACTAGGTATGCATCACAAGTACAAAAGGGACAAGCTCAGCAGGGCTGCAGCTCTTACAGATGGGACCCTGAGGTACCAGTGCTGCTGGCCTGTCGAAGGATCCAATATTGGGATGTCACTACATGAATTGTACCCTCAAAAGAAAGGGGTCACTTCTGTTCTGGTATGCAGTAACAGATACACAGAATACTTATTACTGTATTTTTATTTTGAATTTCTTCACGCAATTTATGACGCTAAACTTACACATGCCCATGGTAAGATAAAAGTTAATGTGCTGTAAAACAGCCCCCCTCCAAAGCTAACGGTAATGGTCACATGACTTATTGTCCAATACACATGTTAGTATAATGATCTAAGGAAACTACTCGCATTTGTAGGATCTCAGTTGTTATTAATGTCAGACTATATGCCAGTTAAGACAATAAAAACAAGTGCATGCCAGAAGACTAAATAGACAAGCAAAGACAATAGTCGTATGAGAACCCACACTACAAGACTGTTCCTAATATCTGCTGATACTGTCACAATTCAACAAAAAAACGATCAATAATTGGCTGTCAGGAAACAAGTCAAACTAGTGATTCTAGACTATAAAAATTGGCCTAGGATTATGAAAAATGTTTGTATTCAAATTGGCCAAAATTGTATATTGTGCAGCTGGCTTTACTCATATAAACTGATATCTCATGTCAATGAAACTTTAATTATGCAGTGATATACAGATAGGTATGACAAGAAAAAATAAACAAGGTTTGCCTTCAATTGATTTACAATTTACAAGGTAACACATTTAAAATAGCAATTACTAATGAGGCTGTATTTGGGAATCCCTCTTTAAATATGCAATTTTGTACCAATAGTTTGTTGTAAAAGTGACACTGTGAAAGCTTACCATTTGCTTATTAAGCTATAATATTGATAAAATATTATTTAACAGTAAATTACACTATTCAAATCAGCCTCTTCAACGGGCATCTCGTTTAAATTATTTAATCAATTGTTGAGGTTACAGGCCATTTTCTTGCCCTGAAGGTTAGGTAACAGCGTGTTGCATCTTCCAGTGGTTATCAGTTTTACCACAGCCTTGATGGTATTCAAGTCCTCCTCCTGGTCTTGTGACAGTTTGTTGTTAGTTTCACCTTAACTGGTTGTTCTGGAGCCCAGGGAAGCCTACTTCAGTTTCCGAGCTCAATGAACCCCCTATGAAAGACAGATGAGTAGAGCGTGTGATTAGCCTTATAATTCTAAATAGAAAGTTAAAATTCAAGTAGGTTAATGTTTTTGTCTTTCAATACTTTCTCTTGACAGACATGTAGGCCTCACTTTGTATAGGGGTTCTCAATGGCAAAAGTGTTACACACATGTATTATACCGCGGGAAGAACGTATTTGATACACTGCCGATTTAGCAGGTTTTCCTACTTACAAAGTATGCAGAGGTCTGTAATTTTTTATCATAGGTACACTTCAACTGTGAGAGACAGAATCTAAAACAAACATCCAGAAAATCACATTGTATGATTATTAAGTAATTAATTAGCATTTTATTGCATGACATAAGTATTTGATCACCTACCAACCAGTAAGATTTCTGGCTCTCACAGACCTGTTCTCCACTCATTGCTTGTATTAACTGCACTTGTTTGAACTTGATACCTGTATAAAAGACACCTGTCCACACACTCAAACAGGTTTCAACCTGTCCACAATGGCCAAGACCAGAGAGCTGTGTAAGGACATTAGGGATAACATTTTAGACCTGCACAATGCTGAGATGGGCTACAGGACAATAGGCAAGCAGCTTGGTGAAAAGGTAACAAATGTTGGCGCAATTATTAGAGAATGGAAGAAGTTCAAGATGACGGTCATTCACCCTCACTCTGGGGCTCCATTTAAGATCTCACCTCACGGGGCATCGATGATCACGAGAAAGGTGAGGGATCGGCCCAGAACTACATGACAGGACCTGGTCAATGACCTGAGGAGAGCTGGGACCACAGTCTAAAAACTCCCCATAGTAACATGCTACGCCCTCATTGATTATGTAAGCATGTAAGGTCCTCCTGCTCAAGCAAGTGCATGTCCAGACCTGTCTAAAGTTTGCCAATGACCATCTGGATGACCCAGAGGAGGAATGTGAGAAGGTCATGTGGTCTGATGAGACAAAAATAGAGCTTTTTGGTCTAAACTCCACTTGCCGTGTTTGGAAGAAGAAAAAGGATGAATAGAACCCCAAGAACACCATCCCAACAGTGAATCATAGCGGTCTAAATATCATTCTTTGGGGATGCTTTTCTGCCAAGGGGACAGGACAACTGCACCGTATTTAGGGTAGGATGGATGGGGCCATGTATCGCGAGATCTTGGCCAACAACCTCCTTCCCTCAGTGAGAAGATCGTGGCAAGGTCTTCCAGCATGACGACCCAAAACACACATCCAGAGCAACTAAGGAGTGGCCCCATAAGAAGCATCTCAAGGTCCTGCAGTGGCCTAGCCAGTCTCCAGACCTGAACCCGATAGAAAATCTTTGGAGGGAGCTGAAAGTCCGTATTGCCCAGCGACAGCCCCGAAACCTGAAGGGCCTGGAGAGGGTCTGTATGGAGGAGTAGGCCAAAATCCCTGCTACAGTGTGTGCAAACCTGGTCAAGAACTACAGGAAATGTATGATCTCCGTAATTGCAAACAAAGATTTCTGTACCAAATATTAAGTTCTGCTTTTCTGATGTATCAAAAACTTATGTCATGCAATAAAATGTAAATTAAGAACTTAAAAATCATACAATGTGATTTTCTGGATATTAGTTTTAGATTGCGTCTCTCACAGTTAAAGTGTACATATGATAAAAATGACAGACCTCTACATGCTTTGTAAGTAGGAAAACCTGCAAAATCAGCAGTGTATCAAATACTTGTTCTCCCCACTGTATATGTAAATTAATGAAGCTCTATTTAATGTTCAACAGGGAAAGCCACCCAAGCACCAAAACTCCACCTGTCATAACTGCAAATCCCCAAGAGATGATCAACATTCATGATCAGTTCATTCATCTATAAAGGTTCCCAGATCATTAGACTACTGCTGTTCAGACTGTTTCTAAGTGTTTTAGTGTAGATTTGTAGGAAATAGTGCTTCTGTAATAAGAAAAATAGTTTTTTTACAGTTTACAATGATTGTTTTGAAGTTGTAATTTAATGCTTTTGTCAACTGCTCCTTCAATTAATATTGAATATGCCTTATCCATTGACTTTATGTATGTAATGTACATAGCCGATCAGCAGGATTTTTTTGCAATAACAAAAACATTTGAAGGGCGCATAACTAATATTACAAAATAAACTATAGCCACATGGAATTGTTACGTTTTGTGAATTCAAACTTTTTGTAAGAATAATTGTATGTGGTAAAAGCATTACAAATCTGCGTACTGCACATTGTTTTTCCCCAATTAGTTATTTAATTGCTAGTTGAAATGATGCCATAATTTACAGTCATAAATCTTCCTTCTTTAAAAAAATCTTAAAGATTTACCATTGATATAATTTTGTTTTAAGAGGGTGAAGTAATAAAGATGTTGAGTAACGTTTTGGGAGGAACGAAAACCCAAAGAATAGCAATAAATAATTTTCAATATATAGATGTTTGACTTGAAAAATTATAATTTTAAAGGATTTAGATGGATAATCATTACTTTGCATTAAATAGGCAGTCATGCACTGTACTTCATTAATATTTACTTAATTAATACCAATAGTGATTGGTTTGAAGATATATTTTAAAATTAGTTTTCAAAATGTGCTTAATATGCATATGGTATGAAAATCATACCCAAATATGTACATGTAATGACAATCATAGTAATCAACCACGGCTATCAGTTTGAGTCTTAACATCAACTATTCATTACACGTTTGTGCCCAAATGGAAAATTCTTGTATGGAAGGCTAATCTGTCAAGAAGTAGGGGGATGTACACTCATGGTACTGAGCTTCCTGAAAAGTGTGCCCAAACCTGAACAATGTGCAAGGGATTTAGGTTCTTAATTCCCTCACAATCGCTGATACATGCATTACAAGACACTGAATCTCTAAATATTTGTACAGGAGGACAGGATATTCTGTAAAACTGGTTACCTTTTCACATCAAGTTTAGTTGACAATTTGTAACTTTCACATCAATGTTTTCCTATTTGCCTGGGTAAAAAAATACAAGATTCCTTCACCAGCTATTAAATGGCAGACCATAATTTAAGTCACCTATATGACAGTCGTATGTCCACATACGATGCCCATCATAACGACACTTGCACTTCATTACGTTGTTGGTGTAATCGGATTCTGCAACCTCAAAGTTGGGATTGATCACAATCTGTAGGAGAAAAACAGAAAGGACACTAAATGGACTGTTGACAATATGTCAACTGAGTAAATCATTGTACCACGACCACGAATAATGCAACAGTATGTTACTGGTTTCCAGTTTTAAAATTTAGTTTGCTGTTTGTCTTACCACCACAAAGACATTGACAATGGTTGAGGCAGTTGTCATAATTCTTGGCCTAATGTTGTTATGCAATGCTTGTATGTGCAGTTCTACCTAAGGGGTGTTTCTGCCAACTTTACAATAACATTTGTAGTTCCCCGTTGTGCAATGCAGTGGTACTGTAAAATTGTCTTTTATTTTCTGTATCGCATTCACTTAAAGACACAACCAAAGAGACTACGTTTGCACAAACATTATTCTAGTTGTATGCCCATTTCTGGATTGCTATATGCCTCAATAAACCAACCGAGGAGCCGAGGGTGATAGAAATAGTGCTCATCCCTGAAGTTCAGGATGCTCAAATTTAAATGTCAAAAAATCAAGCTTAAACATGTTGACTGTAAGAAAATTAAATCCTATGAAATTAGAGGCAAAAATCTTAAACCCAAATGAAATTTAAAGTTAAAAAAAAATATTCAGCCTAAAAAATGCTTATTGTAACATCCGGGATACCAAGGATCGATAGAGCAATCCAACCTCAATTCAAGACTTGATCACATCAGACTCACTGAACCATGGTTGTTTTCCCCGGTAGTCATCATACGTTTTCTCTTCACTGCTAGATTGTTCTACCTATCCTTGGTATCTCAGATGTTACTATCTGAATGTTTTTGACTCAAATATGTTTGTGAATTACTGGCCTTTAATTTTGATTGAAATGTCCTTGAAATTTATCATGAAAAAAGATGGCAAACCTGTTAACTACATCAGCTCATTAACAGCATTCAAGTTATTGAAGTTATTATAAAGCCTCCTGCCTCTGGTGCACATTAGTCCAAGTGCTTGGTGAAGCGTATAGAGCAAATTTAACATGGCTGAAAAAGATCCATTGCAAAACTGACGTCAAATTATGTTTTGGAAATGTCTTAATCCAAACAATGTCAAACACGGCACTGCACTCCATTGGATTATTAAGAGGACAGTGCTTTGTTCTTGAGTTTATCATGCTTGATTTCCTTTAATCCAATCAAATAAAATAGGACAAACAAGACACACAAATTCCTGGCATTATAAAATAGATTTAAATGTAACTAACTTGACTGGCCTCTGTTCTTTGATGAATAGAAATAACATTTCCTCTAAAATTTTAAGTAAAACAGGGCAGCTAACCTGAAAGATATAGTCTCCTGGATGAATATCTGTGACATCAATCCACTGGCAGTCAATGTCGTGTCTGTAGGTATCCCAGCATCCAATACTAATACCCTGCTCACCAAAATTGGCACACTCGTATCTCTTTTGAATACCTGTCAATTACAAAACAGTTAACTGTTAGGCTAGAGCGTGACATAGTACAGTCTTGATATTATGAATGTAAAATTATACTATAATTAAAATATTATAAGAAATCCAATAAACATATCTATACCTACCTATTAAATGCTTGATATTGAGGTATACAAATGCTTACAAATGCTTCATGGAAGAGTCGTAAGGCTGGCTATTACCTTCATCACATTGTGTGTCCTCTAGACAGAAGCTGGCCTTATGTCCTTCTGCCACCTTGGTGCCGTTGAGAGTCAACAGATCATAGTGTGTGAAGACCTCCATACTATGGTAGTGTCTGATCAGAACAGGGGGCACACATCCAAATTAAAATGGATTTGTTAAGAAGGTATAAATCTATCACTAGCCTTTCATTATGCACAATTATTATGAGTTACTGATCCGTCCTTTTCCTTTCCCTGAGATGAACTGTCTATTGGTAGCACTGCAAAGCAACTCACCCGACATGATTAAAATGTAAACCATAGGTTAGCCAAGACAAAAGATGGATTCTATTTCTCTTTCCTATTTGCATGCATCAGACTTTAATGTCAAAGCATACTCAACAAAAATTCGAAACTAAAATGCTTCAATGAAAGCACAGGACACTACACTACCACATTTGTGTTTCAAGTGGCGCACCAGGTAACTGGTTCTGAAGCATTTGGTTATTAAATTATGCACTTCTGATCCTTGATCTTCTTCCATACTTATTACATATATTACATATTTGTACATTGCTTTGGATCATAGCGTCTGCTAAATTGATCCAGAGGAAAATGCAGAGGTCATTAGATGACTCAACGTTGCAAGATGCATAGCAGCAATGCGGTGGGTGATGAAAACATGCCCTTGATTTTAGAAGGAAGCGGTAAAAAAGCTTGATGCATGGGTAGAGTTTGGATTATCAGCGATAATTTGAATTTCCAATTGTTAGAGGGTTTTTTGGAACCCTAAACCATCTTCCAAAGCTGTTTACAATGTATTATTTGTATTATTACACGTGAATAGAGCAACACATGGGCCTATAGAAAACACCTGTGACACTCATGCCAAATCCAGGAGTGGCGGCTAGCCCTGGGACGGAAGTCTGACTGGCCATTGTTGTGGATCTGAGAGGAGAAGCGGAGGAGTCGACGGTAGGAGGAGGAGGTAGCTGTGGCAGCGCTGGAAGACAGACACTGCTCCTCGTGGGCACACTGCAGCACATACATGGGCCGATCCTCTAGGTACATGGTGTGTTCTACCACCTGGGCATTCAGAACCAGATCTGGGGCATCTGTGAGAGAACAGAAAACAATATTTACATTTGAATGAAAACAAATTAAAATATTATGACAGCGACGGGGGTTTAAGTCTACATTATAAAAGAAACTTTTATATTGGCTACAGGTAATTTGTAAATTAAATAATATTTGTGTAACTGTAAGAAACAAGATCTTATGTTTACAGTGAGTGCAGGAGACCCCAGCTGCATAGCGCCCCCCTCCTCTGGGACAGTGAAGGTGTTTTCCATGATGGAGACAATGATCAAGAGTCATCTCAGTGCCTGAGCACCTGACTCCACTTACAACCACATCATCTGCTGTCACATCACCAGACCAGTACCAAGTCTCCTTCAAGGACACAACACAAAATATTTCAAAAAGAATTAGTCAACAGTTGCAAATTTCAAGTTTTTGGTATTTTACAACAAATCAACAAACTTTACATTGGCTGTCAAATTAATTCAAAATTTATTTGAATAGCCCTTTTTACCAGCAATGTCACAGTGGGCTTCATATACGCCCATAGAACTGCCCCTCAACCAACCTAAACCCTCAAGGAAGACAAGGAAAAACTACCTGAAAAAAACTCAATAGAGGAGGAAAAAAGGGAGAAACCTTGGGAGGAGCAATTTAGTGAGGGATCCCCTCCTCCAGAGACTGGAGAAAATGAGGTGCAGAACACAGGCTAAACATAGTTATACAGCAAGAAAGTGTTAATTGTTCATTGAGACATTAGTTGAACACCAGTGTTCAACTTGGGTCTGTGGTAGCACAAAGTCAGTTTAATTTTTTTGTTCTCTTTGGGGGGTCAGATAACCCGAAATTATGTTTAATGCACACACACGCACACTCACAATAAGACATTTAGATTGCGTGCTTGATTGAAGTCAGACAAAACAAAATCTTTCTGATTCATGTGCTGCATGGCTGAACTTTTCAGTGTCCAAAAGGGTGCAGCGTAAAAATTTAATTAACCTGCTTTATATCAGGGTTGAAAGTGGGGCCTTTTTGACCTCTAGAAAGTTGCACAATGCAAAGGGAGCATAAAGGTTCAATAGCCACAGGGCTGGGGTCTGTGATCGGCACATCACTACAGGCAGAAGGATAAGTAAAATTTAAATGCATCCTTAATAATATGAACAATACCACTATATGCCTGTCAAATGTGTTCAACCAGCCCTTAGTAGTTATATATATGATAACGGACAGACTGTTTCTATGTTAATTATGTTTAGGACTTAGCAGACACTTTTACCCAAAGTAAAGTGCTGGGACCTTGATCTACGAGATCTTCAAATGCTTTACCACTGAGCCCTATACCCATATAACAGACGTTTACATTAATAACAAACATCTGTAGGAACCTGTGTTCTTGCGTATAAAAATCTGTAAAACACTTTTTCCTTGTAAAATTGTTTCACAGTTGTCCACTTAAATTTTCTTCTTGCTATAACCCTCACACCTCCCCCCTGAGGTCAGGCAACCTGACTGTATACTTTGCTTTACTTTTAGTAGAAGATACTGCTGCTACCCTTTCATAATTTGCATGCAAATTAATTGGGACCTACTTTATGGATAACATTTAACCGTGCCTTGACCTGGAGCGAACAGGTTTGCATCAGTCTTTTGTTGGACCAGACACACAAACACATTACTGAGATAATGTACTGTGCCCAAGATGTGTGGAGATGTGAAGCAAGCAGTAGAAACATCAGGAGCTCAGCAGAAAGAGTGGCTCGAACATGCGATGGCTGGACATTGGGAGTCACTGAATCTTCTTACCATCACAGTGCACCACATCAGTGGGGACTGGGTATTGATTTGTCATGTTTTGCACGTGAGGGCAATGCATGATAGTCATTCTGGCAGTCAGTGGCAGCCTTAATTTGTGTGGCTCCCGTGGTGAACCCACCCCCCCAAGTAAAAAAAAAGAAGAAAACATCAGGTACATAGCCTAAATGTAGGAGCTAGCCTAGATTTGATGTGATTAGCTTAGCTTAGATATGCTAATATGAGCCAAAATCTTGAGTGTAATGAATTTGAGTGTAAAATAGTAACATTACATCTGACTCATACTGTTTTATATGTTGAATATGTTTATATGTTATATCTTGACCCTCTAGAGAACTTAGTTCAACTTTCCCCTGCTCCCATCTCATGCTTCTGAGTGGGAGACCCTCCCAGCCCTGGCAGTAGCATACAAACTAGAATCAGGGTGTCCAGTCCGTCAACGTGACATTATAGGCTATCTTTTGTGTGACCTGCAAATTATCAATAGAGACTGATTGCACAAACGTCACCATTCAGATGGACGGCTGCCCTTGTTGCTGATAGCTAAGTCCGCTCCTGCTGGCTATAACAAATCGCAGAGCTGTTGAAAGGCGCATTACAGTAATGGGTCAAGGACCCCTCTTAAAGATGCATCAAACATGACTTTCACAGATATATTCTAAAGTTCTTTTAATACCATATTCACTATTTTAGTTTAATTTATTTCATGAACGTAATAGGCCTATGTATGCATAGTTTTACTGATTAAGTTATTTGCATTTACTGACAGTAAAGATTACCTTATCATATAAACTTAATTTACATGTCTAAGCTCATTGCTCAGGTACAACACAATCCTCATTTTATTGGTACTTTATTTATTTTTCAATATCTGAGGAACCACATTTTCTTTTTTTGTTGTCAGTGTGTGCACTGTTGAAGTACAAGATTATTTTGTTATAGTAGCAAAAAATAAGTTTGAAATGAAATGTAGAAATATATTTTATTGAATCAAAATGGCATCTAATTTATCATTGTCATGTATTAAGACCACACAGATTGTACACAGTAACTGTATTCCAAGTAATTTCCTGTCCAGTGAACTGTGCACATATGGAAATATATCGCAATATGTATGGTATCGCAATGTTTCTTGATGCAATCGTATCGTGATGCATAATGTTTTGTGAAGTCCTTGCCAACGCCCACCCCAACTATGTATTCTGACATACCAAATAGTAAGGGCATTGGGATGCAGCCACAGTCACCTGTATTGATTCAGGTATATTGATACCTTCATTCTGGCCAATTTGCTGCAATTGTCTGCTATTGCTAGTATTGCAGTTTTGGATTATTCTTATAATTGCCCTTGTCTATCCAGATGTTGATTCCTATAAGTGTGCCTATGCTTATTCTGAAATAAGCCCAACTTGGATGCTTTTACTTCTATGGTCTTTGATCATTACACCCAGTGTACTTTAATTTATGTATATGCATCACATATAGTATGCGTATCAACATTTGTCAACAAGATCATGAAAAAGTAGTTGAAAAGAGTGGATGGCACATATTCAGCTTCAGATTTTGTTTAGATGTAATTAATAAAACGGTTTGTTACCTGAAAAGCATTGCTGGCAAATCCCAGGCCAAGTTGCCTGCAAACGACCATGGCCTCCATGGTTCCCCAGCTGTCACTGCACACAGTGCCCCACACCAAAGAGTTGTTCCGTTCCACCAGCACCTCCACGCGCCCCTCAAAGGCATTTCGTCCACCACTAAGACGTAGCTGTTAAAAAATAAAAATAAATACAAATTTGACACCACTAAAGAGTGAGTTGGCTACATTTCATTAAATGATTTTACCGTTGGCAACCATAGTTGTCAAGTAATACTATGATAAGTATCAAAATGACATACATTAATCGCCATCAGAAGACCATCTTTATGTATTCAAAATCATACTCAATAGGTAGGCTTGTGCCTTGTAGTCATTGGCAATATGCCTCAATGGTTTGGTGGACAACTCACTCTATTATTAAACCCCATAGCAGGAATGTTACACCTCACTGCTGCATCTTCCTCGTGGCTGCAGCCCAGTGCATCTCTGTTGAAGAAGCAGTCTGTGAGAGACTTCTCAAACCCAGAGCACTCCACCTCATTCATATGGACTGGGCCCATGCCTGATGATGAGAGACATATAGTAGTAAGCACAACTAATTCGTTTAACAAGTATTCTTTCAATATGTGCACAATACAAAATACAGTAATAAACATTGGATGTATTAGCATAAGGATTGCTGTTTTGTGTATATATGGTCTGAAAAGCATTGGTTTGCTTCAATAGAGTTGCACAATTTTCCACTGCTGTGCAATCTGCACAATGAGATCCAAACCTTGATTGAAACCACATTTTCCCCTTGTAAAGTCAAAACAATCCAGAGCTATGTTTGTTTGCTAACTTCCTCCTTTGTGTCTCAATGTTTAATCTGAAATTACACCCAGAGTCTGACACAAATAACACAATAAAACAGTGCAAATTATCACCACATGGATCCACTCTAATGATCCTTAAATTTGTTATATGCAGATGATAAACACAATGATTCAATGAGCTAGAGAGGGTACAATTTCTGGGGAAATTGTGAGGTGTGCTGGCGTCTGTTGTTTCTGGGGTCGGATCTTATAAGACAATATCAAGCACACAAAGATTTGGATAATTTACAACACGTACGCATGCTTATTACATGTGAAGATAATACATTAAATTAAAAAGCCTACATTTGTTGCTGCTCATTTATCCTTAAAATACTTAAAGAGTGAAGTGTAGAATGAAACAGATTCTGCTCATTTCCTCTATGCAAGAGAGAATGGTGATACACTATATGGCAGCCACTTTTAGTAGAAACAGCTGTATAAAAACAAAGAAATTGGGCAATCCTGTGTAGAATTTGTCCTCATCTATGACTTAAACTTTCCCTTTACTTTTTACCTGTGGCGGAAGCATTCACTGCATTCAACTAACCTCACTTGAAACCATCTCTTTTTCCATATACATGTGATACAAATTATATTTTTAGCTTCTAAGTGTACTTGCAGTAGTTCAACATGAACTCAATTGTGTGATCATCTGATGGATGGCTCTGTAGATCACAGGAATCACCAGTTCAATCCTTGCATCTGGCAAAAGTATTTGGCTTCAAATGGTTGAATTTACAAATATAGTTAACCCATATCATTACCATTGACAGTAAATAATAAATCAGCTGGCCAGTGACTGTGATCTCACTGTGGCTAGCTAGTTAGCTACTGTTAGCTTCACTTATAGCCACAAAAAACTTTAATATGCGTAAGCCATCAAACGGAACATTCGCAGAGATAGACGTACGTAACAACAAAACCAAGACAAACATTTTAACACCAAAATTGTTTACGTTATGCAAAATAACTGGTATTTTAGTCAGAAAATAATGATAAATAGTAAACATAGGCATATATATAAGACAATAAAGGTTGTGTGTTTCCAAAGGCAAGCACACCCCATACTGAAAGCACATCACCTCCAAACAATTGAGAGGAATCTAAAAACTAAAATGATTAAATGTTCATTTAAAATACCAGATTTCCATGATAACATTTTAATTTATCTTTGTATACAATCAAATTTGAGAACCTTTTTATTTCTTAGATATGTGTATCATATTACCCTGTGTTTTAAAATGGTTAGTTTAGTTTAATTACACATTTTTGCGCTTGCCTTTAAAGGCTGCGATTTGCCTGTCTATCAGCAGATGTCGCAAGGGTTCCCTTGCACAAGTCTGTCCTTCAGACAAAGGTTATATAGCCTAAATAATGTATGTCTAGCAAAATATGTCTAGTTTATATATAGTCTATAAGAATGTGCTCTTTTTGTGTGAATTCTATTAATGGTAGGGCAGGCAAGTTGCGCTAAGCTAATCAGTTTAGCTCCTCACAATTCTATCAAAAATATCCCACCCCCCCTCAAACCCTCTCCCACAAAACTACAGTAATGAGAAATGAGTGGAGGGGCAGAGTATGTGCAGGTAGGTAGATTGGCTCTTAATAATTGTTTGTGGTTATTACAGTATTGCGATTCCCAAAGATTTGAGAATTATTTCATTTTAATATCACACCTAAAGATATATTGGTTGCTTCAAAATGTCAAGTTACTTTCGACAAATATGACAAAAAGTGCTTCTAAATAACCTTGTCCAAGTCTGGCTCCAGAGAGCGCCTCCTTAGCGCTGCCAAATCCAAGCTCCCGGCACACCACAGTGGCAGCCCTGGTGTTCCAGTTGTCATCACAGATGGTGCCCCATTCGCCATTCTTCAGCACCTCTACTCTTCCCTCTCCTATCATGGCTCCTCCTCTCAGACGCACTAGTGGTTGCTGTGGAACCATGGATACAAATTTAGAGTGTGTTGACAAACTTTGGGGATTCATTCACAATGTGTTCATGCACTCCATAAACAGCGTACTATTTTCACTTAGCATTCTTTAACTATTTTATCCACAGGGACAATATTGAATATAGGAACATTTCTGAAAAATAACCAGTTAATCTGCTTTGTTGGAGGAGCCAGAAAAATATAATGTGAACACACAGTACCGGGAGGACAACATGTGTGTAACATAGTTTTATGACCATTAAATAAAATGCACAAGGGTTTCTCCTAGACTTCTCCAACAAAGCAGATTAACTGGTCCTTTTCAGAAACTTTCCAATATGGTCTCTTCTATCTAGGAGCCAGTGGTGCCTAAGGACATAATCCTAAAGGTCTCCTGAATGACAAACCTGAATTTTGCAGGGTGATGATCCCCCTCTTGGTGTCTAGCGATCACCAACAAGGGAGGATTTGACATAATGGATGTCTGGCTATCCCATTTCTATCTAATTCATGTCTGGGTTTATTCTGTAGTGGTTTTTGGCAATGCACCACTGTATATAGTTTACAAAAAAGGAGGAGACAAACCCTGGACCACATTCCACAAGAGTATGGTCAAAAGGCGCCTTTATTAGTGGGGACAACCCTCTAAGACAGTAAAAAGTAATATTCCATTCTGTCAGGGCAATCACATATTGGTCACTGGAGTATAAGATATAATAATAATAATGATATGGTCGGAATTTATGGTGGAATATCACCATGCAGAAACCAGACGAAAGCGTGAGTTGGAAAAAACACATCACAGTGTGCAGGGTTAGTGTCCTTCTTGAGGACTAGTGTTTCATCCAGAAGGATAAGAGTACCAAGCATGATTCAGTATTAGAAGGGAAACTCTGCATCTTAAGGGTTTAATGAGGCAAGAGTTGGTTTGTGTATATGTTAGAACCAACTATGAGACTGTGTGGTCTGTCAACCTGCTGAAGACCAGGTTGCATCTCCACCTGCCCAGTCCAGACAAGGTACTTTATTGTGGAGTACCTTGCCTTACCTTTAGGGGGGCTGAACACTGGATATGACACTGGTAAGACAAAACCTCCTGGCCTGATCCATGTTCCTGTTGCAAAATGCCCATATACTGGCATTAATTTGACAGTCTCATGTTGAGCCATGTAAGGGAAGGTCAGATACCTCTTCAAAGCAACATATGAGTTTCGGTGTGAAGGACGTCAGACCTCTACAGACGTCTTCTACACATTCATAGGGATAGGCGCAGGGAACTCCAGCAGCTGCCATTTCTGCAAGATTTTAATGGGTACCGTGACCCTAAAACCCAAATTGAGAAGCATTACGGAAGTTTGACAGTCAAGCCTGAAGTCTCCAAATTATCCAACATCTGTTGGGTGTTTTGCAGATGATGAGTGACAGTGGTCAAGTAGATGGTGGTCTTGTAACCCTACTTAGTTAAAGACAGTGAGAAATACTCACTTTATAATAGTCGTAGAAATGTTATTAAGGAAAAAAACGGATATAAAAAGTTTAAATTATATTCATCTTTTAATGACATTCAACTGAACACTGTTAATCCTTATTGATGATGTACTTTTATTTATATTGTTGAATTGATACTTATTGTTATTATCACCATCTTTAATCTTCTTTGAGGTTTGGGCTAATTTAACTGCAGATCTATGGAGATATTAGACCAGAATTGACATTAATTCTATTACCCTTTGGGAGGAGGTTCAACCCAAACGGGATGAATTTAAAGAAACACAAACCTGTGGGTGCAACACAGGCTATGGAGAGTTGACCTGATTCATGGTGACCAGCTACGACCAGCTACTATTCAGGTTCAGAGTGGAAAAATATAGATCTGGCCAGGAAGTTATTAATATCTGTGATGGTGGATCATTATTACAGTGTTCAAAATGCTTCCTTTCTTCACTGGGATCTACTTATGAGGCCAAACCGAAAGGTTTTCAACAATACCTTCTCACATCTGTTCAGACATACCTGTATCCTGTAGGCCTCCATATAGCCTGTGGTGATGTCATTTGCAAAGTCTCGTCCAGGGACACAGCTCACCACCACAGGCATGCCCTTCTCACACGTTTTGTTGCCCTTCAGCTCCAGCGGATGACCGAGCTTACAGTCTAACAGATGAGCCTCATTGCCTGTGCAATTGACTGAGAAACCCCAGTAGTTCTTTTTTCTACGTTTTGAAAGCAACCTGCAAGGAGAAACATCTGTGCGTGACACCAGTGATGACGAAGAAACAAATTACGTACCTGAATAAGACACTCCATCGTATTTTCAAAGTGTTTTGTTTTTTCTTTGACGAGTGTGAACCTGATTCAGATTTGCTACCTTGATTATGTGTTGACTGTAAATAAACTACAATTTTGTTTGTGTTTAATTGTCTATCCATTTATTAATTATTTTGGATCTTAAAAGAGCTTGGTATTTTCCACTCTTGACTAAAACCTCACTTGACAAAACATTAAATGAAAACAAGAATATCACCAGTCGACATGTATAGAGAAGATGGTATACTAAAGTTGTAAAGTGTTGTTACACAACAATTTTACCTGACGTGAGTAGACATGTGGGCAAAAAGTGCATGATAGAATAGAATGTTTTAAAGAATATTACAAAAATTACAAATTAACTTTGAACTTTAACTTTTTACTTTATATTGGCTGCAATAACAATTCTTACCATATGTTAGGATGATGCAATGATGTATGAATAATGATGAACTGCACCCCTTTGTGAACTGTGCCAACTTTGTTGTGTTTTGAAAGCACATATGGGCAATGCCCAGGCATTTCATATATATATTTAGGTTGATGTTTACTAAGGTGGAGCTTCTGTGAAGCCACTTAAAAGCTTTGAAAGCCGAACTGATGGACTGCTGGCAGGTATTTCAAGGGGTGTGCATGCTTGTTGACATAATGGATAAATTGATAAATAATAAATTAATAAATGAATCCCCTCTTTTGCTCACTCACCTGTAGGCCTTGCTGTTGTAGCCTTTCTCTCCGGGGAAGCCATACATGCCACAGATCACTCTGCTATTCATTTCACTCCATCCGTTGTCGCAGATCTGTCGCCACTTGCCTCCATCCTTCACCTCTATGAAGCCCTCGGTGATGGGGATGCGTTTACGATGGGAGTAGGTAGCCCGAATTCTCACATCCTCCACCTGAACATTAAAACTCTGTGGAGAAACCAGGACTAATCAGTATCCATGCACTTCTCGTGATAAAACATTGTATTAGAGAAAACATTCCAGTTTACAGAACGTTGCATGATTTGAATGTCACTTAATGTGGACATCGTACATAAATTTACTAGACACGGTAAAAGTATCAATTGACTTAATGTTAATGTATTTATAGGACTTGCCTGACAAGTAAGGCAATAACTAAGACTGTCTGGTTAAGATATGAAATGTGCTAGGCTACAAAGGAACTGACATGCAAGTAATGTAATAATCTTGAGAACTATGCACTAGTCATAAATGTATTCTTTTTAGATTATTCCTAAATTGTGCATTATATACTTGTACATTAACTGTAACAGTCTAAATGTAATATGGAATATATTTTTATTTGTTCATATAAAAACATTACATTTAGTAAACTGTAGTATCAATGTTTTTTTTTGTTATTATTGTATTGTATAATCCCACTTCAGAGCTGAGATTGGCATGAGCTCATTAGCAAAGGTTGTTGGAGCCCATTTGCTGCAGAGATGGATGATGTCTGGTCTGATAATCTCCAAAGTTCTGTGTTCTCACCTCTCCTCTGTTCATATCCTATTATATGTTTATTATTATTTAATCGATCAGGTGATAGTTATCAAGTATAGGGGCAATATATCACACCAAATTCAAAACTGAAAATTGCAAAGGCCTTACTGGCTGTTAAGGTATTTCTGACCTTTTTTTTTACCAGTGATGGCTGTGAAATATGATGATAGCTTGAATTTGTAGACTCATTACCCAGTATATTTATTAAAAAAGGTTAGTTAGTTAGTACAACTACTGGATGAAATTTGTCATTAAATAGTATCACAGTTCTACTTTTATTTTCAATCCAAACACCATCCAACATCAGCAAACAGAGGTATCTCTCTGTCTCCACAGGAACAGAAATTCAGCTTTTTTAGACACAACAAACAGTGGAACCCCCCACCGGATAATCATTTTTTCCTTCAAGATCTTGGTTAGACGATGAGTCATGGTATCCTTTTGGAGGGAATGTCTTCCCCATGTGGAATATCCATTAACTAACCACCACCCAAAAAACACGTTTGCTCTCATGTAGCAAGTAGCACCCTCAGGGGTTTCCCTGGTTCTTTTAGCACTGTGGATTGGAACAAGGAAGATACCATTTTGTTGTCTTTAGTGTTTTTAAGCCTTCCTAGTTTCCACCCCAGAGGGTTTTCATGGAATGCACGGAATGCAGCTAAGCTACTTTCTAGTAGGTCTGACAGAAGTAGACGTTAAGTAGAGAAACATGGATCAAGCAAGCCACCGAACACCAATGTGACTTTGTTCATAATTACAGCATGCTGTCGGGATCTATGAAGACGTATTCACAGTCCATGCAGTGAAGTAGTTAGCAAAAGTGGAGATTTTGTTGGAGAGAGACTTACAAGAAAAGAATCACACAATAATCTTTGAAGATATCTTTGCCAACCTCAGGTCTGATTAGCCAGACAAAGCAAACTAAAAAAGCAGTACCTAAGACAAGGAATACAGTAAATGTTAATATCCATGCTAATAAAACTTCTAATTCCCTAAATTACTGTATTATAGTTGAGCTTAAATGGAGAAAGACTTGAAAGAGTTTATAGCTTCCTTAAATACAATAAAACGTATTACAAGAGACTGAATAACTAAGCATAGACATTAGCCATATATTCACCACAATGTGGAAAAAGGAAAGAATGTCTCATAATTTGAATTCCTGCTGATGCTACAAGGACTTTACTGTCGGGGCAGCTGAGCAAGAGAAAGGTGGTCCTGACCAGAAGGCCATCAATAAAACATGGAGACTTTCAGTTGGCGATTCCTCCTGTGTAAATATGTAGAGGATTGGAATGTTGGTGTTTCGGTTTGAGGTATAACTCTTACAGCCATGAAAGGAAACCAAAGGGCAGAGTCTTTAGGTTCAAAAGGGTCCACAAGATCCAGGGCCAAGGCTAGTCCACCCATTTCCTTTCAGCTAGACCACCAGACATAATATCAGCATTACGCAGTTTATGTAAGGTCTATCTAAAGTTGTTATTGTTACACATTGTTATTTTTATGTTTGAAAGCCATGAAACTGTCCCAAACCCCCAAAAACATGTTTAGAGAGCACAGTTTTGATGTACAAATACTCCTTTATATCTCTTATTACACCTAAAATGGCATGCCAAGTTCAGAACACTCAGCAATATGTTGAGTAATGAAACTATTGCAGACTACTGATAGCTACAATATAGTTTGGGGAATATGTTTTGATTTATTACATTTTACGAGGCATAGCAGTGATAGTAAACAAACAGAAGTGTTTAACTGATAGGAAGGAAAAGAAAGGTTATCTCGAAAATGTATCTCAATGTATGAAATCACCATTCTCCAATTGTACTACTCCCTGATTATTAAATGATAATATCCTAAAAAGTAGTCTATTGTTTCTGCCAAACTTCAAATCATAATTTTCCCAAGATTTCCATGCAAGTCTCTTCCAGGGAGTCTTTTTGCCCAACAACTTTCATGTGGCCATCTGAAATAAACCATACTGCTTTTGTAAATGTTTCCCATCAGAAGATTAATGTGCGAGGCCTCTCCCGGGGAGGACTAAAACCACTCTGCATTTCAGTCCTCTGATTCACCTCTGAATTTCTGACTCACTTAAGGTCACACATTCCTTCCACCTCTCACTAAAGATACATTGAAATGTGTCTAAATCATGCAAAAGAGCAGAAGCCAGAGACAAGAATTCTTTTGAAATGACTTCAACGTTTTTAACCTATTCCAGTCGTTTTAACTGACTGGAACTAAATGAAACTAGCTGCTGGCACAATGTGTGTGTGTCTTTGGCATCTGGTGTCTTTATGTTCTTGTGTAAATATCCTTAAAGGGCAAAAGGTTAAAGAAGACTGTAAAGACTAGTCCCGTGGCCAGACGTGATTCTCACATGGACAATCCCAGTGGCAGCGAGTTCCATCAGAACTACACTCAGACAAACCATTTCCTGTATCTAATGACTAAAACACACCAACACAAGAGTTGGCAGAGCACCTTTGACTGTTCCTGACCATGCATTGCTCAAAATGGGTCAGGCTCAATTCTGACATAGGAACATAAAGTGAAACATTGCATGGGGGATGGGGACATGTCATGGGAATTTCTGTCCTGCTGTTAGAGAGTTAGGACTGTGTCTGATGACACTATTGATGGTTTTATGTAGAGGGCTCATAATACTGTTATATCAAGTGATGTCTGACTATGCAGGATCTCTAGAATGTAATCATGTTTTGATTGACCAGATATTAGGTTATATAGGTTATAGGTTATAGGTTATATAGTTTGGAACTTGATGGTCGGACATTTTCTTTTTTGTTTGTTTACTTCTGGCCTTTAACAATCCTAACTCCACTTGACATTTAGATCCTTGATATGAAATGTTACCTGTCTTGGGACATGAAATAATGTGTTTCAATGATGTTCATCAACGCTCCAGTTAACTCTACAAAGATGAAATGCCAAGAACTTGATTACTACTATTATGAATGATAAACATATTACTACGCTTTTACGTAGTAATAGAGGATAGAGGATATTTAGACAAACCACAGTTACATGTAAAATGCAGAATGACCAACAACTAGGCTGCATTCAATATACCAAGAAATTGATGGAAATAGGGAAAATTCACCTCTCACCCTGTTCATGCAGCATGCCATTCCCAAGTGCACAGAAACATCATATGAACTTTGTTGAATTTAGCATTAACTGATGATAAACAAAGACCAGTTGGATGACTTCATTTGTTAATACTTTGGAAAGACCAACCTGCAGAGAACACTTTGGTTTTGTGCTCATATTAAAACACTGTCTGAAAATGTAACTTAAAGATTTCCAAACCAAGAAGAGTACCTACCAGGACAGTCAATAGTGTTAAAATCATATTGCTTTCCTGCACTGTTATTTCAAATTGCTTTCAGGAAAACGCCCAGCAATACTGCCCTATATGCTACTATGTATGAGTTTTAGATTAGTGTTGCATTCCTGACTAAGAGATTCCCTCCTGTTCATCCTCCGCCCCATATGGCTCTCTTCTCCTAAGAGATTCTCTATCACGTACAAAGTGACTCTCAACATCCTGACTGGATGGTATTTCCAGTGCGTGCATACATGTGTGTGTATGTGTGTGAGTGAGTCAGTGTATGACCTCATCAGTATAAAGTAAAATAAATGGCCCGCATAAATGTGTGGCATGGATTCCCAATTATAGCCCTCCAGGACTCTGTTTGTCCAACATCAGAAAAATCATAATTGTCTTCTCTGTGCCAAGGAGTTTTCAAACTTTTGAGACTTTTAGTACCCCTTGGATCTGCTAAAATAACATGCAAATTCATAATTCACTTGATACACCCAAGCTAATGGGTATTACAAAGGGGTAATACAAAAGGGTTTTGGTATTACAAAGGGAGTGGATATTTATGTATGTTATTTCTGTTTTTAAAAAAAATACATAGAAATGTATTTAACTTGGAAGTTGTTGGGTAGGATGTCTAGCTTGATATAAAAATATATCTAGAAAACCACTTCTTTATCACCAAAGGAGAGGTTTCAGATGACTAATGTCTCTCAGGAAGGCACAGACAAAAAGGAGGAAAGACCTGGAAGTATCTGGAATCCAACCTCTTTCCTCACATATATACACACACATCATCTCCCTAAATGCTTTCAGGAGTGTGAAAATGTTTTTTAAACACATGTATTTCTACTTTCAGCTTAACATTTGAGCTTTTACTGTACTTCCACCAAATCTGTATTATTGTGTATTGTGGTTTTTACTAACCCATACAGTACACTAACCCAAAGTAATGTCAATAGATAGAATACATTACTGTCTAAAAAAAGAGAATAAAGTGTGATGTAATGTGTGCTTTTGTTTGTACCTCCACAGTATTGACGCTGATAAACTTGAAGCCCGGAATGCGTTTCTGGCTGCAGACCACCCCGACATCCTCTGTGTGTTTACAGTCTGACACGCCAAAGCCATTGGACTCGCACTGGACCAGACTTTCCTCTCTCCCGGTACAGTGGACATTGTCCAGCCAGATTTGACCTGGAATGAAGGAACACAGCACACTCATTTGATGATGACTGGGAGATGAATGACTGACTTTGTGAATAAACACTCACTCTACCGATGCACAAACAAAGTTAATTCCAGTATGCAATTATTAAACTTTTTCTTGCACTGTCGGCCACCAATACTGCAAATACCACAGACTATAAATCATCTGTTGACATCCACCCACCCCCGGAAAGCCTACCCTATACCAAGTTTAACTTGTGTAATAACTTGCACTGCTAAACTATAATGAAGTGAAAGATCACAGCCATTTCTGTGTCACTACATTGTAAAGTTTTACTATGTCATTACATGGTAGGTAATGTAACTTTAATGTGTTGCCAACTATTCTAAATACATTTAACTTAGTCATCGAAGTTGAC
Source organism: Plecoglossus altivelis (assembly GCA_036571765.1). NCBI lineage: Eukaryota > Metazoa > Chordata > Actinopteri > Osmeriformes > Plecoglossidae > Plecoglossus > Plecoglossus altivelis. The sequence continues at coordinate 2,024,899 of BROE01000020.1, forward strand.
TTGTAATTTTTGCCTTGTAATTTCACAGTGTGCAATGCTATATTTGTTTATGAGAGGCAATTTGTGCAATATCTGTGAAAACAATGTTGACTTGAACCCTGCTTAAAGGACTTTTTACATGTTTACACAAAAATAAACACAATGACTCTCCTACTATACAGAGGAAAAGAGTATTTCTGAGAAACAACTACACCTCACTTACAGTCCACACAGATGAGTCCCCATACAACCATTTTTAAGTACGCCAAGCATTAACACTTTCAAATATATCCAAATATTTAGCAGTTCCTTCTGTTGCTTATTGGTGTCTTGAGGTAAAAGAAAACAGCAAACGGGCCGCGCAACTTCCTGCATGGAAATGTAGCTTGCCGTGGTCCTGGGTTCATCATCGGTCTGTGCCGACTTTGATGTAAGCAAATAAATGGGGTGTTGGTTTCCCCATTTCGAATTTTTGAATTTCGATAGCAAAAATTCAGCTATGAAAAATCTTGTATTTTAGCCAGGTTTGAGAATGGAAGAAAATTCTTGTGAAGATAGTTTTGGATATTCCGACTTCAGGTAGCATCAGATCAGGTGCTAAGACGTAAAAGGGGAGATCCATTGGGGCCTTTGCTCCAACCTAAAGGGCATGGATTCCCCTCATCCTCAATACATCATTATTGTTATAAAATGGATTGGAATCGGTTATAAAAAATTATTGTCAGGATTGTCGTTGGTCAACAAGGCTTTACATGGCATTTTTGTATAAAAAATCTGTTAAGGATCATTTTGAACATACTCAGGTTTGTGTCAGCTATACCTAAGACTCATTTAAATGTAAGAAAACATTATTGATAAATCTACAAAAATAGCTAAATAACTGAGAACTAAACAAAAACTCTTCTATACTCCCACAAGTCTCCCAAGTCATCTGTAATCCTACCTTGGCCTAGAGAAGTTATCTGCTGGCTCATCTTTGTAGACTACAATGAGGAGTTGTGACATAACTTTATTCTGATTGGTCTTACATGAGGTCCGCAAATGAAAAAAGTATATCCTTGGCTATCATCCAAATTGATGGTATGCAATGAATTTGACCATGGTCGGTAAAAAAATTTAAAAAAACACAGAAGAGAATGCACTGTTACCCTGACAAACCTTTGACATTCATGCATCTATAATCTTGGTGTTCCTCAGACCATGTACTATCCTTAGGCTTATACAGTATATTATTAATTAAATAATTGCCATTGGGTATTTAGTACCCATGGATAATTATGAAGATTGACTTACTATTTTTGAATGAACATAACAGCTAAAAAAACTACCTACCTCAAAGTAGGTAACCACAAAATTGTAGTCTTCACAAAGTCATGGTTATGTACCTATGGTGTCAGCGGAGAAGTCTATTCAGAACAGAAATGTGTGGTTCCTCTGTATATTTTAATGGAATTATTTATTAACTTTCAAAAAGTTGCCGCAACGCCCGCACAATTACATCACCTATTGGTACTTGAACTCACATTATGGGGATGACCTCAAGTAAATTGTTCATGATGTACAAGAAACATACCTGATACATTTGTAATGTTCACCCAGCATCTTTCAGGGGTACTGAATGTTACTGCCTGTTTGAGATGTTCTAGGTACATTCATAAAGTCCGCCTTTCGTACATTATGAATGTATCTATAACGTCCATAAAAGGTACCAATAACTACCTTTCAAAGACCCTAGGTGAAAGTTACGAATGTCTCAGGTACGTTTCTTAACTGGGAAATGTTAACTGGTGGAAATAATAAAAAATACTTTTGAAACATAAGTAACTGTAAAATATGGACCCTGCTCCCTTACCCTCTCCTTGTCCATACTTGGAAGAAGGTGACCAGGACACAGCATCGACATACCCTAGCTCCTTGCACACCACACGTGCTGCGTAGATGGAGAAGTCGTCATCGCACACTGTGCCCCATGCTCCATTGTAATATACCTCCACTCTGCCCTCATAGTGCTTTCTCTTGTCTCCTGCCAGACGAAGCTGGATGAGTGTGGAGTCCCGGGTCAGGTGATGGTCCACCTGGGCATGGCACAGTGCCCACAAACACAGCATAGAGGCCAGGCGACAGTGGAGGGAACTGGGAGACGGCATGGCTCGAGACAGACAGGAAACCAGAAAAAGCATATGGTAGATCATCTGGAGGGAATGACAAAGTTGATATCGTCAATGAAATTAGATAGATCACCTGTTATGATTTATGGTACATGTCATTGGATGAAATAACATGATGGATTGACTAAATTTAGACTGTTTGGTCAAGCTATTTGTTAGACTATAGATTAATGTTTAACAAGACACTGCAAACTGCTGCTTGCTTGCATTCACCGAGACCTGGTTTGATACCATGGTTTCTGACTCTGCTGTCACCCAATGTGGGTTTCCAGCACTGGTAAGATAGAACTACTGAATCAGGTAGTCACAGAGGAGGTCCCGTCTGTCCGCTTCTATCTCCTTTGGGACTAGAGAATGCGCCCCTGATGCATAAACTGTTCTATAACTATTCTATTGTTCAAATCAACAACTTTCCATTGGGCCAATATGAGAGAAGGTTTGCCTAAAAATCATCAGCATGTTAACTTTCCGGTCCATATTGATCGAACTCTCAATCATAGTCCTTCTCAAACACAAGACATTTATAAAGCATCCTCCGCCATGACTCTGGTAAGGCAGATCACCCATGTTTTCTTCTACTTACAGGCATCTTATTACATCAGAAAAAAGTTGGCATTGTGGAGGTTTTGACATGACCTATGAGACATCAAAATTGGAGTAGATCTACAACCACTTTGATGCTTTTTATCACCCTAGACAAGTGGTGTGAACTATACTTCATCACAGCTGCTGTCTCTCTTCCAGACAATATCAACAACCAAGTATGGTTTGAGGCGATCAACATGGCAAGCCTAACTGACAATCAGTGCTGTGGTAGAGCTGATATGAAAAGAGATTTGACAAAAAATATAAACCATTGGAAGTCACTAACCTAATTCAACATTCAACACAACTGCTTGCTAGAAACCGAAGAGTCTCCTGCTTCAAGTTCTTTGATGTGTTCATTGGTGATGACCTCTCCTGGTCCAGGCAATTGGGCATGGCAGACAAATTATCCCAAAACCAACTGTACGTAATTTGGAGACTCCAGTAAGTTTGGCATGTCTACCAAAACTCTCACCAACCTCTACAAGTGTACTATTGAGAGCATTTTCACAGACTGCATCACTTCCTTGTACAGCAGCAGCTCCAGGGCTCATCCAATATCATCAAAGCACGGATTCTCAAACTCACTAGTAGTTTCTTTTCAAAGGTCATCAGGCTTTAATTTCAGTTGACCACTCACCACAAAATCACCTCAATGTTTGCTACTGTTACTTTCGCCTAGACACTCATCTGCCCTTCACTTCAACGTTTTTGCCATTCTAATAATTGGCTATATACAAACTGTATTCATGAATATACTTTGGCTCCTTATGTCTTCCTGACCCAGTTGCGAGTTTACGGATATACTTTTTTGCTGCTGGTGTTTTGAATGTATATTTATTTGAATCTAATTCCACTTTATAATTATTAAATGACCCAGTGTTTACCCTAGGATATTCTTTCTGCAATATACTTGCTCTGACCTGACTGACCTTTCTTAAAATGTTTAATTTTTATCATTTGATAGTGAATCCTGTCGTATTGTGTCCCTACTGGCCAAATTAGGAGAAACGTACCCACTTATTCAATTTACTCAGGGAGTTACGCATTGTGAAGAGGAAGGAAATTTGAAGGAAAGGAAAATTAACATAAAAACAATCAAATATTTTCCCAACAAGAGTACATAAAAAATAAAAAAATAAATGAATGAAGGACAATTTTCATGCACTAAGCACAGCATGTAGCTCTTTGAGAATGCATTATTTGTGAATTAATGTGCTACTAAGTAAACTGCCAACACAAAATATTTGGAACGTTTGCGTTTGGAAGACAGAGGCCATAGAGAGACACACTGTGTATGTACCACAATTAGAGACTTTCCAAGAGAATTTAAGTTCTGTGAACTGATAAGTGTTACAAGATTACAGTCATTAAAATTCAAATGATATCAGGATGATATATTGGCTCATGCATCTGTTCTGTTCAACTGTTCATCTCTTTGAACAGTTCTGATAAGTATACTACTATTACATGTCCTTCATGCTGTTCTTATAGTAGTTCCTTGACAATTTCCAAAAACATAAAATGAAAACACTTTTTTCACAATGTAATTTGGCCTTATACCAAGCCTAAAAAACTATTTTACGCCCTTTTTGTCAGTCTCTCTAAAGAAGAACATCTTATAAATCTCAAAAGCACACAATTTCAACATAGATTAGTTTACCATTTGTGTATATGGAGTATTGTATATGGAAGCTACCATGTATTCCTTCTTACAATGCACACCATATTACACAGGGATATTTAAAAGATTAAAAAATACACTCACTTTTTGAACAATTTAGTTTGTAACACAACGTCTCAGAGAAAAGAGTAGATTCTGACTGATTCCAAATGCAGTAACATCCCTTAAATGTTGTTGTTTTCAAGGCTCCCACCTCTGTTCCAGTCATGTACTGCTCTCAGTCCAATGTTTCCTCAAACTTTCTCCACCTCCTGCTACACTGGTGGAAGTGGACCAATCAGTGACGTCATCCGTGGTACTCCTGCAATGCCCTGTGGGTTATGAAAATACGAAACTATACAGCTTGAGAATAACTTGACTGCTCAAAAGCAAGACCTTTGTGTGGGTGTCCTTTGCAAATAGTAATTCAACTGACCATAGTTACATTGAATGAAGAATGATCTAGTAACTCAAAACAAAATGTAGATCCTCAAACTACTTTCACTGTAAAGAAAGCCCTGGTATTTTCCAAACGATAGACACCTAAAAATGTGTTTGTTGCATTTGTGTGCATTCCAATAATGTAAATGGCACAGCCTAGTGGTAAGTAGAGGTTGAGCAAGAATGAACTGTACAGGTAGCTGGGTGGCTACATACAAAGTTGGATAGACGTAAATAGATGATAGACTGCCTGTGTTTATCGTTTTTAGCCCTGATGGCAACCACCCACTCCCAGATGTTTTCTCTCAATGACACAAAATGCTGAATCATTCAAGTTGTGGTCTTCCAGTCAGGAAGTCAGTCTTCCAGGAAACTAAGGGACACCCATTTCCTCGCATCTAAATTGTTTCCATACACTGGGGATAGATTAGGATATATAGGGGATAGTGTTCAACACACTGGATAAATCAAAAAGATCATGATCCTTACTGTGCTTTGTCCAAGAGTTGTGTGGTCTGTGTATAAGGTAAGATGATGGAGTCATTCACTCCTCCAGGTCTTCCCTCACTAGGTCTTACCCTTACCAGGAATCTTAAATGGACACTACAACATCTCCAATCCCAGGCAGACGTTTGCTTGTCTTTTGAAAGTAAATGGTTCTCTTGGCAGAAAAATCTATTATTTTGAATCAAGTATTTTGCATATATATGAACGTTGTCCTTTTACAAAATAATCAGTTGTGGCCAACAATTCATGTTACTTTTATAGGGCAGAATACTGTAGGAGCTAGTGGTGGCTTGAGTCCAATGTCTTCTAACTTTGGTTCAGGTCCTGAATCAACAGTATCAATGCAGTTCTCATCCATAGTTTTTTTTACTATGGTGTGTGTGCCCAGGCCAACCTTCCACCTGAGGGGGGTCACCATTGGTCACAGGGTTTAGCTTGATTATAGGTGCTAATCTGTAGGTAAATGTGACGCACTATGATATTGCTTATATGCTGCAATAACTGTTTATTTTGCATGAGTAATATTCCCCAAATGCATATACAGTATTGTTTATTAGCAAACATAATTTGATCTTGGCATGTTTCTTTATTCCACTCTGCAAATATGAACATAAAAAAGACAATACTTTAATAAGTTTTTAACTGTACGCTTACATAGAAATGTCCCTTTTCCCACATACAACATTTTTGCCAATGCTGTCTTTTGACAACATTAAAATTTTACTAAATTATAACATTTGGCAGTTGATCAAACATGATCAGGTTTCTCCCATTCTGTGCTACTTTTTATGCAAGCAAACAAGTTGCTTGACTCAAGAACATATATTGAACACTGATGTGATCCACCAGTTATAAACCACATCTGCTCAACAACATTTACCCAAGTTGTAGGTCAGCCTTTTTCCCTTTTTCCTTTTGTATAAACGAAACTGTGCTCAATAAAACATTTTATGATATTTTATGAAGGGGTATTCCCCTTGGATTGTTACATGGTGTTCAGTATACAGCAGCTCACTTCTGCAAACGTTTGCAATAGTTATTGGATTTGGAGTAGTTGTGGGGCTGGATGATCAGGTTTGAGAACCCCTGCATGAAGGGTTAGGATTAGAGTTGGCCTGTTCTGTATTTAAAAATGTTAAATGTCATATTTGTTGTACATCTTCCTCTTCATCATTCTACTTGCTTTCACAGCAGATATTTAACGCACAGTAACAACATATAAAATGACAGAGGATTGTGAATTCCATAGAGAAAGCATTTTTTAGTTATGCATTTGTAAATATATTTTTAGAAGTCAAACTAAATGATAAAAGAAAAAAAAAAGTTCCAAGCCCTTTAATGCGTGAAAACCTTTGCAGTTGATTCAAATAATTGATATTACAAAAGAATAACAAAACAGCACAGACACTTAACATATGGCCACAGAATTGTGTAGTGGAAAATAAAATAAAATTAATTTGTATGACATTCAATCTTTGACATACAAATGACAAGCAAAGATCTCTTGCTTTTGGCAAAAGATAAACAGTGTGTTGGAGTGTTGTATGTATTGAGTGATCCACTGTGAAATGCAACCACGGTGTACTGTCCCTGTATTCTTTACTGTATTTTCTTAAACAAATGAAAAAACTAAGTTTGGCTGGATATTCTTGTCTGAGGATTTCAACTAAGTCTCAACTTATTCTCAACAATTCTACAAGAAGAGTATATTTCTCCACCCTTTACCATTTACTTAAAATGTAGGGAAGAGTGCAACATCCCAGAGTGACGAGGGTCATTAACATTACAGTTAAAATATTTTGTAAAAACTGTAGATAGCAATGATTAATGTGTACTACAATACCATCTGTAAGCTTGGGTGAGATTCGGAAACGCTGTTTTTACACAAATCTGAAGGAGGATGTAAAAGGAACAGTATAGAGAAGTGTTTAGTCTGAAGTTCCAAGCTTTGCAATAAGTTCATCGCATATCTTGGTAAGCTCCTCGATTTCTTGATTCTAAGAAACAAATTTAAAGAAAATATAATCAAATCCATGAAAATACTAATTTGATTCAATATAATAACAGTCCTACACAATAAACAATATATTTTATTTGTTACAATTGTTTTATTTGTGTCAATGTTTGTAAGGACCCTTCAAATGCACTTACTGCATTATTACTCCTATTGATACTTTTCACTACCTTATGTGTGTACACTTATAATGGGAAGTATGTTGACTGTGTCATGCACATAAATATAACACAAAAATATTAAATGTTTAATGTTACCTTTTGATTCAATGCTCTCTCCATCGACTCTGCCTTCATCTGCTCCTTTCTAAGACTGGCATTTAGAGCAATACTCTCTGCGTTTGCCTTGGAGCGCACCTGGGCAATGTCTGTATTTGCCCTGCAAAAGTTTAACAAGAAAATAAGTGGGTCAAATATCCGAAACAGAATAGACCTGAGAGTATAATTTTATTTAAATATTCATAGAAGTGTTAAATATTAAAAATATTTAATATTACCATTAATGGTAACAATAGAATATACATACTAAAATATATAGATATTCAGACGACACCTAAAATGAAAATGACAACTGATCATAATAAGTTTAAAGAAAGGCAGCCTGAGTGTAAATTATTTTGATTTTGGAAATGCACTATTAAATATTGAATTAGTATATCACTATTTTTGCAAAAGTTTGGATAAAATATCTATTGTAGGTGTTTATTTGTAATAGAATGCCAGGAACAATATACTTACTTGTCCAGTTTTTCTTCTGCATGGATCTTGAGTGTATGATACCTCTGCTCCTCCTGTTTTACCCTGACCAGGTATTCTTGGGCACACTTTTTCAAAACCTCTTCATTCTGAATGAAAAACAAAAAAGAAAAGAAAGGTCTAAGAATAGTGAAATGTTGACCTAGTGCCTTAACTGGAATTAATTAATTCATTGAAATTACTAAATTATGCAATTATTACACTCACATTGTGGAATGAATAGGTATTGTGCAAGTAATGTGATTCCCTGCTTGCACCCAATAAATGATATCCTGATATTTATTTGGTGTCACTGACCTTTTTGAAGCCCTCTAGGACCGTCTTCATGTTCTCATATCTCCTGAACAGATCTGAAAGGGAGCGCTCCACAGAGTTGAGGTCTGCTATGGCCTGGTCTCTCTCTAGTGTCAACTGCTGCACACTCTTGTGGGAGTCCATGGTTTTGTGCTGCTCATCGTCTGGAAATTGCGCACAGCCATAGAAACAAACAAAATGTTTATTTGTATCCATTGTGAAATTAAAACTATCTTTACTTTAACAAGACACAAGGCCAGACTGAGAAAATATTTCTTACCAATCATTAGTGCAATGGTTTTTTCATACTCCGTAACAATTTTCCTATAAATTAACAAAACAATTTCAGTCCTTTAGGGCCATAATGCTAATGACTGAAATAAGGCCCAATGACTAAAATATAATACCTCATCTCCATAACTTCTATTCGGCTTTCCTCATATTTTGTCTTCCAATGATTGGCTTCTATCTCTTTAACAATAATCTGTTTGTAAGTAAACAAGTAAAGAAATGATTAACAGTCTGATAACTTTTTTGTTGATGTGTCATCGGACATTTGTTATGCAGTTACAAAGATGGTCATATACCTCTTCTCTGATATGGCTTAGCTCAGCTGCTTTGTCCATTTCACTGAGCAGAATGCTGTCCAGGGAGAGACTTCCTTTGTCCAAAGAGAGACATCCTTTGTTTGGGTAGAGACTTCCTTTGTCCAGAGAGAGATTTCCTTTGTCCAGAGAGAGACTTCCTTTGTCCAGAGAGAGACTTTCTTTGTCTGGGTCCTTGCTTCCCGATCCCTCAGAAGCTTGTCCTTCTGACAGATCTTTATTCTAAAAAGACAGATTCAGGTCTTAAAAAGCCTGGATGGGCAACAGGTTTCCAAGCATGGTTGGCAGGCAAGAGATTATGATAATATGTAGAACATGAGGTCCCCTTCCGCTACATGTGTGTAAAGTCAAATTCACTATCATTTCTATGGCAGACTTGAAAATAATCAGTTTTAGCCAAAGTGCTGTACTAAGTGGTGTAGGTAAGGCTAAAACAGGCACCAAAATGACAAACATCCATTACAAGTACACAAATTATAACATTACTGTACATACATAGTTTGATAAACTAGGGAGAATAGGTAGGTTTTAACATATGATTTAATGGGAGAGGATCTAACATGGAGCAGAGGACTACAAAAAATAGGTCAAGATAACTAATTATAGTAACAACCATTGAATCATGATTCAATAATATAATTTACTAGAACCTTATATTCAGAAAACCATAATCTCTTCAGGCAATATGACTTTCATTAATGTGTTACCCTTCTGTACTTGGTACTTACTACACAGTGAGTATCCTCCTTCAGTGAATCTTGCATCGAAGGCCTTGCATGAGATAGAACAACTTCATCCAGAATACCTAGAAAATTATGTAATACAAACTATGTTATATTGTGATAAAACAATTGTCTTATCAAATTCACAAGAAATTACTAGTGTGGTTTATAATACTTTAAACCAAGATGTCTTTGAAGGCTGTACAGATTAGGATAGAAAGGTAGTATTATTTCAAATCAGTTGTATTGTGAGGTTTAGATTTCTTGTAGGGTTGTTGCATTGTTTAGTGTACAGTTTATTGTTCATGAATGGCAGGGCCTTGTTGACATAACTGTATGTTTTGCACAATCCCAAACAATTAGTTTTTAGTCTGGCCCCAAAAACCAAATGTTTTCACAATGTGAAAAGACAACACAATGTGTTAGCAATGCTCATGTCAATACATACAGTATAAGCCTATGCCAGTTCAATGTATAGTAATAATTGAGAAGTAGCATTACCATGGTAATTTGTAGCACATTGTCACATTTCATCAAACCCTGTTGATATAACATACCTGCATTTGCCACATTTCATTAAACCCTGTTGATATAACATACCTGCATTTGCCTTGCTTTTAGATAATCCTGTTGAACATTTTGAGACATGTTTCTCTTCCTTTTGCTCAGCAGGCTGGGTCATGATATCATTGGATGCCAACTTTTCCTCATCTGTGGCATATTGCACATTGTGGGGGATATCTGGGACTTGGGATAGCACACCATCCTTTTCCTATAAACAAACAAAGAAGCTATGAGCTCTACAGTCAAACACTACTGACAGTAGTATTCTAACACTTACACTAACCAAATCACATTCCTAGGGGTATATCTGTCATGCAACAGCAAATTATTTACTTACTGACAATGAACATTTCATCAGATTTTTTTTATTTCAACCAAAATTGATGTATATTATAGTAATTAAATCTCACACGGTATGAGTTTCTAATAATAAAATATGAAACAGTTGGTTTCATGATTTATTGGTGGTATACTTGATGATGATCTTAGTGCAATGGATGCCTATTGCTGAATCAACTCTGCACGGCTGGGAAGAGAAACAGTAATGCGCATCTCCACATGAGGAAAAATGTCTGTATATGAATCTGTTGCATACCTGACTGGAGACAGCCAGAACCAAGGATTGTTTTTCATGCTTCTTGGCATTTCTGGATTTTCTACTCGAAAGCAGAAGAAGAGATATTGCATGTTAGTACAAACAAATATAAAAATGTGTATAGTCACAGGGTGCACAGTTTACGGTATTGATTTGATGTACTGAGGCTTATTGGGATTTTAAACTTAGATACAAGCTTTGCTGTTACATTACAATGTCAGAAACTTGGAGTGTAAAACATTTTATTTCAGGGAGTTGAATTTTACCCTGAAATATTTGTTCTTACTGATTTTGGTTTAATGGTATAGACATCAAACTATGTTGAAATTGATTAAATATTCAAAGCAGTGTTTCTCGACTGGTGACTGTGAACTGGTGTGGAGAGGGTCGCAAACGTGTTTTGGCTCCATCACAAAAAATAACTTCTTTTTTTTTTAATTACTGAACTTCTGATGATGTGTTTTTATTTTGAAAGATGCTCAAGTCTCACACACTCACTGTGAGACACAGAGTTGATACCTGCCTCAAGTTATACAGAGTTAGTTGTCACTAACCAGCCAATCAGAACCTCAATTTCTCAGTGACCAAGGACAAAATGTGGGTCCGGAGGTCAAATTAAGTAATAAGGAAATAGCTTACTGAATAAAGACACTATAATACAGACCTAAAAATCTGATTAGTTAAGAGCCATGGTACATTAGTGATGTACCACGTGTGAATAAACATTGTTTTCTATTGGTATCATAGGATTAAATAAATAAAAGGTAAAAACATGTAATATTTACAATGTGTTAAGTGCTTGATGTGCTTACACAGAGTAAGTTTGTTACTTTTGATTCAATTTAAATCAATCTGTGATTATTTGTTGACTTACGTAACAATCTTGTCCTTGCGTTTCTTTGGACATGCTTTAATGTCTTCTGGGGGGATCACGGACCTGTCTTGTGAATAGGGGGCCTTAGAAGAGACTTCATTATCTAAGGACTTTGATGGCTTAAATGGATCTATAGATTCATCAAAGGTTTCTGGATAAAAGCTATAAGACCCCTTGGGCAAGTTTGGGGAGTTGTTCACTTGAATGCATCCTCCAAATGGATTAAAATTAGGGTCATCCCACTGACTGGGGTCACAATTATAGCTGGACTTCTGAATAGGAATATCATCCAAACTTTGAGGCACGGGCAATTCTGAAACCTGCCCTGTAGTAGGTTCTGATGTTGGTTTTGAGGTTTGGGACATCTGTTTCTTTGATGGGAGCTTACTATGTGGCCTATAACCAAACCTCTTTGGCAGTTGATTACTGGCTCCATCATTGCCAAAGCCATTCTCACTGATAACAGCGTTAAGTACAACCACACTACATGGTTTGACCTCCACATCTATTCCAGGAACAACACTAGCCTCACAAGTTGGCAAGGAGGCACGTGGACACTCTAATTTGGACAAGGAACTGGCAAAGCAAGATGGAGGGGAGTTTTGGATCTTGGAATCTCCACTAGTCAAGGGGTTGAATCTGTCGTCAAACTGGTCAAGGTTGTTAACCTCAGGGATTAGTTTATCATGGTCCTTGACGTTATATGAAGTCTCATTCAGGTCCCCTTTTATCTTTGGTAAAGGTTTTGTAGGTTTAACTTCCAGTGTAAAAGAAGTGTTATTAGGGTGTCCACTGCCAAGTGTCTCTGAATTTGTGTGAGTGATAGGGCGGTCCTCTTGAAAGACTGTCACTATGCTGATTGGTGCAGCGATAGCTTGATCTTTATCTCCTTCAGGGTGCTGACACACTAGTGCTTCGGTTGTGGGTTGTGATGTCACCGCAGGGTGCTGACACTCGGGTGCTTGAGTTGTGGGATGTGATGTCACAGCAGGGTGCTGACACTCGGGTGCTTGCGTTGTGGGACGTGATGTCACAGCAGGGTACTGACACTCGGGTGCTTGAGTTGAGGGATGTGATGTCACAGCAAGGTGCTGACACTCGGGTGGTTGGGTTGTGGGATGTAATGTCACAGCAGGGTGTTGGCAGTTGGGTGCTTGCGTTGTGGGATGTGATGTCACAGCAGGGTGCTGACACTCGGGTGCTTGCGTAGTGGAATGTGATGTCACAGCAGGGTGATGACTCTTGGGTGCTTGCATTGTGGGATGTGATGTCAGAGGCCTATTTTGATCCACTGGGTTCTTCATGGGGCCCAGATGATTTTTGACCTGAACCATGGCTGGATTTTGATGGACACCTTGAGCTCCAACAGAACCTTCAATCATCAACTGTTCATCTTCTTCATGGTCTTGATCTGGCAAATGCATTGCAGACAAATGGAAAAAAGGGAGAAGCCAAGACTTCAAATACAACACAAAACACAAGAAGATCAAACATTACATGAGAAAGGAAGTCTGTTAAAAGCCTGTGTTTTGAAACTAAACATGGTGGCCACTGAGATGTTATCAATTTAACTTTGTTGGAAAAAATTACAATTATCTTTGAAGGTTATTAAGCATGTTCTCAATATTTACAATAGTACAAGTGGAACAAAGGCATTCAGCAACCCATACTTTCAACAGGACACATTCTATTTATGCTAATGATGTTTCTATGGTTGGTCCACATGCTAAGAAGGATGTACATGGCAAGAAGAACAATGTTAGGAACAGGTTGATTATTAGTGGTATTGATAGCATAAATGCTATGATGATTTGGTTGACAACCAACCATGACTGCCAACCTTCCATCTAAAGTTCAGTCAAGACTCTTATGAAGAGAAAAGGAAAAACTAATGTACAGTAACATAGCAGGGCTTGCACCATTGATGACAAGCCTGAACCTTTAGAGAAGACAAGGCAAAAGTCCCCAAAACTCAAGAGAGAAAGACAGAAACAGAAGGAGCAATTTAGAGAGGGATCCCTTTTCCCAGCGAAGTTAATGCCGGAAGGTGCACTGCAGAGCATTAATAATGTCCTGTAGTAATGATACAGAAGGGGGACCCCTTAAATTACCACACCTTCAGTCAATTGCATGAGTGACATCAGTTGATAACATGATGTATTGCCGGAGTGCCATACATGAATCAGCTTTGTACATGTATTGCCAAAGTGAAGGATTTAACACTTCCAAAAACATGCTGACGCCATATTTTCTTACAATATATATACACAGTGATACAGAAAGTATTCAGACCCTTGTAAATGTTTCACTCTTTGTTTCATTGCAGCCATTTGCTAAAATCAAGAAAGTTAATTTCTCATTAATGTCTAATATTTAACTCACAGAGGAGTTTCAAAGAGGTAAAACACATATTAACATGTATTTGTATTTCAATGGCTAAGATAGAAACGTGGTATGTTGATAGTAGAATCAGTCGCGTTGGGAGTGTGTGAGTGAAACACATGAGGTGTTAGGTGTGTTGGAAGGGGCAACAAGCGAAACCCCCCAGAATTCTAGAAGCTTGATCATCTTGGAAAACTATGCTACAGGTGTATCGTTCAGAACTGAAGGATGTGCAGTAAGTGCATGACGTTGTTTGGAGGCAACAAATATATGATATCTGAGGATAAAAGGTGTAGCTTTTGCACAAGCAATTCAGACCACTGCCTGTTAGGTGGCCCCCAAGTGGTGACATCAGCCATATAACATTTAATTCAAGTTTAATTTAAGTTTGCCAGACTTTCAAAGGTTCAATTGACAGTTCACAAATGAAAATGAGGGTAAATTGATAAGTAGGAAAGATAATGACAATCATCTTTGCTAATCTTTAAAAAACGCAAGACGGTGGTGGAGCAGAAAATGATACTTCACTAACTTGTTTGCCAGCAGGTAAAAGAAAGTAAATGCAAATGTATGTTTTTTGTTTTATTACTGTGATATTAAATTATTCATATAATTATTAAAATGCATTCTTCTGTAATGCTTCATATTAGTCTGGAACAAATGTATACCTACACTGTTAATGAGGTTCAAGGCACAACCACACAATCTTCTAAATAACATGTTTACACAAATGGTTAATGAGTAGTTATAGTAGGTACAAAAAGTATTTAGACCCCTTAAACTTGTCACTCTTTGTTTCACTGCAGCTATTTGCTAAAATCTAAAAAGTTTATTATTATTTGTCATTAATGTACACTCGGCACCCCATCTTGACAGAAAAATTGAAATGTAGACATTTCTGCAAATTTCTTAAAAAATAAAAACTGATATCACATGGTCACACTTATTCAGACCCTTGGCTGTGATGTTAATATTTAACTCACATGCTGTCCATTTCTTCTGATCCTCCATGAGATGGTGCTACTCCTTCATTGGAGTCCAGCTGTGTTTAATTAAACTGATTGGACTTGAGTAGGAAAGGCACACACCTGTCTGTATAAGACCTTACAGCTCACAATGCACATCAGAACAAATGAGAATCATACAGTTGAACGAACTGCCCAAGGAGCTCAGAGACAGAATAGCAGCAAGGCACAGATCTGACCAAGGTTACAAAAGGATTTCTGCAGCACTCAAGATTCCTAAAAGCACAGTGGCCTCCACAACCCTTACATGAAAGAAGTTTGGGACAACCTGAACTCTTTCTAGACCTGGCCGTCCAGCCAAACTGAGCAATCACGCTAAAAGCGTCTTGTTAAGAGAGGTAAAGAAGAACCCAAAAATCACTGTGGCTAAGCTCCAGAGATGCTGTAGGGAGATGGGAGAAAGTTGACTTTGTGGAACTATCACTGCAGCCCTCCACTAGTTGGGGCTTTATGGTAGAGTGGCCCGACGGATGTTTCTCTTCAGTGTATGTAAAGCTCGCATAGAGTTTGCCAAAAAAGTCTCCCAGAATATGAAAAATAACATTCTCTGGTCTGAGACCAAGATGGACCTTTTCGGCGTTAATTATAAGCGGTTTGTGTGGAGAAAACCAGGCACTGCTCATCACCTGCCCAATACAATCCCAACAGTGAAACAGGATGGTGGCAGCATCATGCTATGGGGGTGTTTTTCAGATGCAGGGACAGGACAACTGGTTGCAATTGAAGGAAAGATGAATGCGGCCAAATAGAGATATCCTGGCAGAAAAGCTCTTCCAGAGTGCTCAGGACCTCAGACTGGGCCAAAGGTTCACCTTCCAACAAGACAATAACCCTAAGCACACAGCTAAAATAACAAAGGAGTGGCTTCTGAACAACTCCGTGACCATTCTTGACTGGCCTAGCCAGAGCCCTGACCTAAATCAAATTAAGTATTTCTGGAGAGACCTGAAAATGGCTGTCCACCAATGTTCACCATCCAACCTGATGGAATTGGAGAGGATCTGCAAGGAAGAATGGCAGAGGATCCCCAAATCTAGGTGTGGAAAAACTTGTTACATCATTCCCAACAAGACTCCTGGCTGTACTAGCTCAAAAGGGTGCTACAACTCAATACGGAGCAAAGGGTCTGAATACTTATGACCATGTGATATTTTTGTTTCTCCATCTATCCATCCATTGTCTTCCGCTTATCCGGGGCCGGGTCACGGGGGCAGAAGTCCGAGGGGGATCCCGAGGCATTCGTAGGCCAGCCAAGAGACATAGTCCCTCCAGCATGTCCTGGGTCTTCCCTGGGGCCGCCTCCGGGTAGGACATGCCCGGAACACCTCCCGAGGGAGGCGTCCAGGAGGCATCCGAAACAGATGCCCGAGCCTCCTCAGCTGGCTCCTCTCGACGTGGAGGAGCAGCAGCTCTACTCCGAGCTCCTCCCATGTGACCAAGCTCCTCACCTTATCTCTAAGTGAGCGCCCGGCCACCCTGCGAAGGAAACTCATTTCGACCGCTTGTATCCGCGATCTCATCCTTTCGGTCATTATCCAAAGTTCATGACCATAGGTGAGAGTAAGAACGTAGATCGACCGGTAAATTGAGAGCTTTGCCTTCCGGCTCAGCTCCTTCTTCACCACGACGGACCAGTACAGAGACCGCATCACTGCAGGTGCTGCACGGATCCGCCTGTCAATATTTTCGTTTTTATTTAATCAATTATTTTTTTCTGTTTATATGGGGTGCTAAGTGTACATTAATGAGAAATAAAATGAACATTTTTGATTTTAGTAAATGGCTGCAATGGAAAAAGTGAAATTTAAACTGAAAGTGAATACTTTCTGTACTCACTATATATATTTACAATTATTTTGAGGATTTGTTACTTTTTGATCTGTCTTTTTTCTATATTTGCAGCACCATCTTACAGAAGACTTTGAGGAGTGATAAGTTCTTGCGTGTACTATTATACGTTATATTACATTCATCCAAACAACCTCATCAACTTTAACAGGCCAGTCTATTTTAGACCAGGAACTGACATACTCATTTGACATTGCTGCATAGTAAGTGAGTTTATACAATGTTCTTTAGGAAATCATTGTTAGCTCCACCATCCCAGTCTTTACCCTAGGTTTTGTATTTACTGTATCTGTCAGGGAAGATTTGTGGATTTTACAGTTCTACATTGTTGATGTCGAGACAAAGTCTCAACTTGATTTTCTCATGCATAAAGCAGAACCATACTACCAAGGAACAGTGTCTGTAGGCATCCCAGTCAACATGAATATTAACCCAAGTCTTCCTGTCTAAACTGTAGCGGAAACTGACAATGGGTACAGAATGTATGCAGTAAGCAATCTTCTTTTCCTAAAGTGCGTTCTGTAGCTTGCTGTTGTCAAACATCCTGCCATCATGTGTAGATTTTTTACCTCGACACTTGTGATTTGTATGCATTTTTAGTCACAACAATTTAAGTTGTTGATAATTAGCTTTCTTTAAGAACCTTTGAGGAAGCCATAAAATGAATATTGTGGACTGCAGTTGCAGACTGTAGAATACACAGTCAGAGTAACATAATTGAGACATTTTCATGAACACTACCACACCCATAAAGGGATGGGCTAAAGTCTAAAATTGTGTAGTTACAAGAATAGTGTAACATGTATAAACAATAATTTTAACGTAGTTTAGTTTAAAAGTTAATGCCAGTTTAAAATGGTGTTGAGAAGTCAGACAACAGTATGGTGGCGATGCTGCTATTGTTGATTTTATAATTATGCCCTGGGCAAGGGAACAGCAATAGCAAACCATGTCTGTCATCCACATAACATTCATGCAACAGTATGTTGCTAGGAAACAAGGAAAGGCCTCATTTTGTTTTGTACAGTGCTGATGAGTGATTCATCTTCTGGAATCTAAATAATGCTTTGTTACATTGTTGTCATGTTTTTCTTTGTAAAAAATAAGACAACAAATGGTCTTTAAGTTAAATTAATTGAACATGGTGTATTTAAAAATATATATTTAAAAAATGCGTAATAGAAAGCAAAGCCATGCACAAGCAGAATAACTGTTTATTTAAATACAATTTAAATATAATAGATGAGAGCACAGTGGAATATGTTGTCATAATATTTACATTTCTGTACACAATTGGAAGGGGTCTTAAAATGTAAAGGCTTTGTATGATTACACTGTCAACATTAATATATGTAGCCCAAATATGTTTGAATTTGTAAGAATACTTTAAGTATAACATAATTTTGTTTGGGTAAGCTTTGCCACAGAGATACTAAACCCTTATTCTCTACTGAATGCCTCTGCATTTACAGTTGAATCTCACCTTCTGTGGTCAGGGCTGATTCCAGGTCTTCTGGCACTGTTAACAGAGAGTGCACTGGGGTCTCTGCATCAGGGGTATCAAAATGGCTCTCAGAGTCAGAGCTGTAAGTGAGAGACAAACGTAGAGGGTGAGAGATAAGCCTGATTATTTTTACAGTACCTTCATGTTTATTCAGTCCTCTGTTACAATAAAACAAATTGGCAGTTAATGATAATATAAAGTGGTACAAGTGGTACGGTGGCACAATTACTTTGTACTGTCACCTCACAGTAAGAAGGCCCATGATTTAATTCACCCATAGCCCTGTGCTCAGATGGAGTGCCTTAGCAAATAACCTCAATATTCCTGGCGAGGCATGAGGTGTGCACTTGCACTCTGCCCCAGTTGCCTTGCTGTGGCTGATCACTGTTCCTGGCTGCCTTCAGAAGAAGGACAGCAGGATGGGAGAAAGCAAAGAATATGTTTATACGCTCGACACTCCCTGTATGGGTGTGTGTTGTGGTTGTCACCATTCCCTGAATGTGTCATGCTCACAGACAAATGAACATTCCTTCTTTTTTCTTACAAAGCAAAAACAAACACAGTCATAATGTATATATGACTGACTTTGTAATTAATAATTTCACATAAGCTGATGTGATATCTTCTAATAAAAAGGCAAGGTACATGAAGGGAAATGAGGAATTGTTTATCTTGCAGTGTATGTATGACATGCATGTGGTTTGATAATATTTTGGGGCATTTTTTTCTACCATTATGCAACTCCATTCCAGCACACTGAGGTACTGGGTACTGTTTGTCTTATCCTCCTAAATGTCATCATATGTACCGAAAAAGAAACAAAATAACTAGTTAAAGCCCATTATGGTGACCTCATATTAGTACAAATAAGGTTTGACAAGTAGAAGGCCTTACTTCTAGGACACATTGTACAGACTTGGAAGTTGTACAGAAGTCTTGGTATTCATTGTAGTTGGATGTATATGAGTATATTCACATCAGCTTGTGGTTGCTAACACTATTAAGATGCAATAATGCTCTCTCCTTATCACTAGGACACATTTTATTTTGAATGTTGTTACAGTCTCATTTATAGTATGAGCTTACTATATCAGTAGCTATAGCTGGATTACATTTTTCAACCCTGAATTATAAAAGTATTTTAAAAAATTACAAATAAAGACTTTCACATGATCATCTTTTCTTGGTTCTGAGGGTTGTGAATGTACCCTCCTCATTAGTGACATTTTCATTAATTTCACGTAATGCCAATTCCAAATCCACTGGGCCATAAATGACTCATGTTTACAACCTGTAAAGATATGCAACATACAGTAGAAAGCTTATTAATTCAAAGAGCCCTTTCCTTTTGAGGTCAACACTGCCACAAGTGATAATTATATCAGAAACAGGACTACAGATACAATGTGTGCTTATATGAATACATTTGCACCTGTCTGCATGGGCTTTTCTCAGATGAAACACCATCTTTTGTAATATGTAAGTAATGGTGTTAAAAGGCAACAAGCTAAAGCACCTGTCGTGGAGCCAAGAAAGAATCTTTCCAGTGGCTGCCACAGGTGGAAAAATTGCTTCTTTCATCCTTCTTCTCCATCTCATTCCCTTCATAACACACACACACACACACACATATACATCGTACTCTACCTCCTCGTCTCCCTCACAGTTTGCTTCAATCTCTAGACTCTGCTGTTTATAACACACTCGCCTGAAACCTTGAGATCTGTCTTCATCGTCCTCCAAATCCTCCCTTTCCTTCTCCCTGGCCTCCTGGCCCTCTTCATCCTCCTGTCCCTCCGCTGCTCCTCGCACTGCAGTCCAGGTCCACTTGGCCCAAGATGCGGGTGACAACCAAGACATCCTCTTCAGTTGGAATATTTTTTCCAAGCAATAAATAACTATTTCAGCTTGACAATTGGTAGATTCGTTTATGACTACCTAAAAATGTACAGGGTGACCTATTGCAGGTTACATATCTTCATGTGCCACCTCAAGATTGTTTACTTCTTCACATAGAAGCCACCAAATCCATTAATAGGTAAAAGCATTTCTTTAACCTGATCAACCTTTCACCTTGACCAAATATAAATGCTACAACCAGCTTTCTCTTTGTCTGCCTTATTTCCTCTTCCTTTTTTCTCTACTGAATTGCTTTCTTTTTTTCGCTTTCTGTCACGCTCTCACTCTCTGCCTGAATACCACAGAAGTGATCAGCTGGTTTCTAGAACTGCTTGCTCTGCCTCTCTGCCTCCCCCACTAACCTCAACTTCACGGCTAGTCCATTGTAAGGAAATACAGGGGGAGACAGCAACTTGCAGCTTCAAAGGCTCTCTAAGCCAACTCATTTTTCAGCTCCTGTTTCAGCCCCATTGAATGGTAAAGTCCTACCACCTCACACTGATGGGAGAAGAGAGGAAAACAAACCCAGACAGGGGAGGATAGAAGCCATCTGGAAGAGCTCCCTGTTTCACAGCACACAGGGTTATGGAATGTAGAAGCATAGCTTCATACTGCCCGCCCAGAGCATTTTGGTTCAATTATAGTTCAACTGCCATCTTCCTTGCTCAAGCCAAGATAAGCCCAGAAAACAAACTTGTTCTGTGACTTGGACAACAGAAGAGCTTCAATAGGTGTAGAAGTCTCCCCCAAGCAGCCTCCTTGTAAGAAAAATGACTGTGTAAAACTGTAGAGAGCTTTATTTAATTAGCCATTTCCACGCTTAGTTGTCAGGCCTATGTGATGTGATTCCATAATCATATTATGATTAGATTTGCCTAATTCATTTTAAGCCGCCAGTTAGAATTTTGACAAGATGTCAACTGCTGTTTAGTCAACGGTGACTGTAAGCCTTTGACTGTCAGTCAGGGACATGGTCTGCAGCAAACAGGCAGTCATCCTGCCGAAGTAAAAACGTATGTGCAATGTTGCAAGGCCAAAAAGTACATGTCTTATCTTGCTTTGTTGAAGGCATATTAAAGTAAAATACATGCTAATATTCAGTACAATTCCCATTTGTCACACCCCCTCAGTCACCAGTCGGATAGAGAGCAGCGCTCTAGCTCTCCAGAGTATTGACTTTCTAATTTGATTGATTCCTGTTCACCTCCACCTGTGTCAGTACTTACACCACTCATTTCTCCATGATCTTTGCAGAGTCTTGTTGTGTCTAAAGTTAAGTACAGACCAAGCGATTCACCTGGATTACCATCTGTTGCCTTGTTTGCCTCCTTGTTCCAATAAACTCTGCTCTAGGATCTACTCACTGTTGTGTGTCTCATTGCACGAATGAAATACAGACAAAGCTGAATTGAAACATTTGACTGAAAATCAAGAGTTTGCAGGTTCACATCTCCCTCTGTAAGTTACCATGGGGAGAGGATAAGAATCCACGAATAACTTTCCTTTACATTGAGCTTAGAAAAGGATAGGCAACACTAGATAATAGCCACAGCTTTGATTTTTCTGTGTGTCAGCCAGAACAGAACACTTTTATATTGACCATCTGTCATGACAGCAGAATAGAATTAGGTAAAGGCCAGCAAACTGAGACACCAGACTTGATGCTCTGTGATGGTGTGATTAATGCTTAGCTAGTGAAACGGACTCTTGGGGAAGATGGGGGTTTTATGAACTTTACAACAAACCTTTACATTCGGGACAGTATAGAATAGTAAAGAATTTAAGAATTATTTGTTGATTATCTAACTTTTCAATGCAAATACTACTTTGAACACAACAGATTTTAAACCTTTAAAATAGCTCCCAAATATTTTTTGGCTTTAATGAGGTGCTCATAGTAAGTCATACAAAACCATACCATGAACTGTATGTAGAGGCTGAGGTGTGTCAACAGAACACAGAAAGGTCATTAAACACTTGACATTGAGTGTTACTTGAGAAGGTTTTTAACTGGTTAAATTACGGTTGAAAAGTAATTTAGAATTATAAATAATTTAAAAGTAGCAGTAATTTCTTACAGTCTTTACCTTTTTTATTAGATAAATGTACCTTGTGTTTATTTTTATTTATTGTTGTCTATTTGCCATGTTGGGAAGTACTCTGCAGAAAGTTTCAATGCTGGTTAAAAAATTACTTTTGTCTTTGACCTACTGGATCGCATTATGGATGATAAAAAAGTGAATGATGTAAAAGTAGGGAAATTAATTAATTAACCATTATTAATGGAAGGTATGATTATAAAGCATTCACTGAACAGTAAAGAGGTGTGGTTTTTATCAATTATCACTAAAATCAGTATTTAAGTAAGCAGCCTTAAAGTCAAGTTTGTCACAATGCATGTCAGTTACATCCATATACAAATTAGTAATATCAACCTGGTCAAGCAAGTGGGCCAACTACCTTTAAACAAGCCACGAGGCAGGTCCTTGGTAGCACAAGAGCAAAATGTTTCCAAGATCATTTCATAATTTGGCATGCTAAGTAATAATGTAAATATGTATTCATCCCAGTGTACACAACGATAAGACTGTTAATCAGCTCACATCTCAATTCAAAGGCTTAGACTACCCTTCCAACCAATCAAAATCTAGAATAATATATACCAAGCAAAGTGAATTCACAGACTGGTTAGGTCATGGTGGGAACAAATTTAGTGGGAAAAGACATTGCTGCAAAGAAAGATTATTCTTATTAATCCCATATAGAACATCATAGGGTTTGTATTGTGATAGGGGGAGGAAAGAAGAAATGTAAATAGTTTTAAGCCTATAATATAAACTTATTTGAGACCTGGGACACAGTTTTGTTTATGGACAGTGCCCAATCAGTTGCTGAATGTTGCGAGCATGTGCATATTTTCACAAGTGTGCAAGTTGACTTTTGGACCCTTTTGGAGTCTCTCCATTCACACTTAAGCATGAAACCAACAAGGATTAAAACAGACTGGCAAAAAATATGAATATTTTGAACATTAATTGACCATTGAACAATGGTTTTAACCAGTCTTTCAATATTAACCAACACAAATGTGTAGAAACAACATGTTGACCTAGACAACAAACCCAAAAGCAACACACTTTATTTAAATGTTCACTTATTACGTCATCCAAACTTCCCACATAATTAATCTTATTGAACACCACCAATGTATCTGCTGTACATGCAGAAATAAATAAATCCAGATTGATTTACTTACATGCTATTTATTTTCTGTTGTAACGAGTTGGAGTCCTTGCTAGTCCTTTTCTGTTGGCTGAGAGCACCACCCATGATATCAGTCTCCCTTCCAAAGGGGCAGGAAACCGGTTTTGGTTATGTTGTCAGTATCAGGTGTGCTTCCAAGACTGGTGAATGTTCCATTTTTGAAACTGCAACAAAACCCTCCACCCCTGCCATACTTGTACTGCCTCCTAACCAACTCTCTGCCCCTCCTTTTCATCCGCCCTAAACATATACACACCCACAAAGGAAATAGACCGGTAAACATTGAAAGGTGGGTATTGTATAGCAATAAAAGTAGATAGGGCAGTGTGAATCCTGGATAGGATTAACCATTTGCAATATCAGCTATGTTTTGTTTTCTTTCTGCAGTGTAACTATTGCTTCTAGGTTGACAAATACTTCTGGAGAACTCTATTACTTTCAAGTCCTTAAAAACATCCAGAATTACGTCTAACTATTTTTTCGGGAATCTTTTCATGTCTGTGTGTGTCAGGATTTTTTTGGAGAACTAGGAATAGTATGAAATTGCAAGCTGGCAGGTGTCTTGGTCCAGACCCACGTTTAGGAAAAATAAAGAGGCTTACATATGTATAAATCTGTTGCCCACTTCTCAACTGGTGCCACCAGCTTCCATTAATTTTTCAAACCAGTAGGTGGTGCTCTCTGTCAATACTGACTCATCTCAGTTGTTCCTCTACATACAGAATGTAAAAAACATAATCAGACCCCTTATTTTTCTCTTTGTTTCATTGCAGCCATTTGCTAAAATCAAAAATGTTAATTGTATTTCTCATTAATGTACTCAGCACCCCATCTTGACTGAAAAACAGAAGCCTTTTTACAAATTTATTAAAAAAAGAAAAACTGAAATATCACATGGTCATAAGTATTCAGACCCTTTGCTCCATATTGAGTAGTAACACCCTTTTGAGCTAGTACAGCCATGAGTCTCCTGGGTAGTGATGCAACAAGTTTTTCAGGTCTTTTTAGGATCTTCTGCCATTATTCCCTACAGATCCTCTCCAGTTCCATCAGGTTGGATGGTGAATGTTGGTGGACAGCCATTTTCAGGTCTCTCCAGAGATACTCAATTGGGTTTAGGTCAGGGATTCTGGCTGGGCCAGTCAGCTGGTCACAGAGTTGCTCCGAAGCCACTCCTGTCATTTTAGTTGTGTGCTTAGGGTCATTGTCTCGTTTAAAGGTGAATCGTTGGCCCAGTGTAAGGAGAGCTTTTCTGCCAGGATATCTCAATTTGGCCGCATTCATCTTTCCTTCAGTTGCAACCTGTCATCCTGTCCCTGCAGCTGAAAAACACCCCCATAGCATGATGCTGCCACCACCATGTTTCACTGTTGGGATTGTATTGGGCAGGCCTGGTTGCCTGGTTTTCTCCACACAAACCGCTTATAATTAATGATGAAAAGGTCCATCTTGGTCTCAGACCAGAGAATGTTATTTCTCATATTCTGGGAGTCCTTTTTTTGGCAAACTCTATGCAGGCTTTACATACACTGAAGAGAGACATCCGTCGGGCCACTCTACCATAAAACCCCAACTAGCGAAGGGCTGCAGTGATAGTTCCACAGTCAACTTTCTCCCATCTCCCTACAGCATCTCTGGAGCTCAGCCACAGTGATTCTTGGGTTCTTCTTTACCTCTCTTAACAAGACTCTTCTCCCACGATTGCTCAGTTCTGGTTGTCCCAAACTTCTTTCATGTAAGGGTGGCTACTGTGCTCTTAGGAACCTTGAGTGCTGCAGAAATCCTTTTGTAACCTTGGTCAGATCTGCGCCTAGCTGCTATTCTGTCTCTGAGCTCCTTGGGCAGTTCGTTCAACTGTATGATTCTCATTTGTTCTGATGTGCATTGTGAGCTGTAAGGTCTTATACAGACAGGTGTGTGCCTTTCCTACTCAAGTCCAATCAGTTTAAGTAAACACAGCTGGACTCCAATGAAGAAGTAGAATCATCTCATGGAGGATCAGAAGAAATGGACAGCATGTGAGTTAAATATTAACATCACAGCCAAGGGTCTGAATAAGTGTGACCATGTGATATCAGTTTTTATTTTTTAAGAAATTTGCAGAAATGTCTACATTTCAATTTTTCTGTCAAGATGGGGTGCCGAGTGTACATTAATGAGAAATAATAATAAACTTTTTAGATTTTAGCAAATAGCTGCAGTGAAACAAAGAGTGACAAGTTTTAGGGGTCTAAATACTTTTTGTACTCACTATAACTACTCATTAACCATTTGTGTAAACATGTTATTTAGAAGATTGTGTGGTTGTGCCTTGAACCTCATTAACAGTGTAGGTATACATTTGTTCCAGACTAATATGAAGCATTACAGAAGAATGCATTTTAATAATTATATGAATAATTTAATATCACAGTAATTAAACAAAAAACATACATTTGCATTTACTTTCTTTTACCTGCTGGCAAACAAGTTAGTGAAGTATCATTTTCTGCTCCACCACCGTCTTGCGTTTTTTAAAGATTAGCAAAGATGATTGTCATTATCTTTGTAAGTCTGCGTAAATGAGTTTGAGATTGGTTTTTTGTGGGTTTAGCTTTTTGTTGAGTTGTAAATTGTGTTGTATTTATTCGTTTTGATTAGTGTCTTGTTTGGAGCTAAAACACTTATCAATGGGGTTTAACTCATTATGTGTGTTTGGGGTGATAGGTTCTGTAAACAAATTTTGTCTCGTGTTGAAATTGGGGCAAATACTTAAGAGATCCCATGTAATAGACTGTTGTGAGCGTAGCATTTAAATATGTTGTGTGTGTGTGTGACAGGATGTCTGAGCATTGCAAGAGGGGCGCAGTTATTAAGCATTGGTTCAGTAGGTCCTTGCAAGTTGCTGGTGATCAAATAGTTCTGACTCTTTTTATCCTCAAGATTCATATGATGTGTTGCATCCATACAAAACATTCACCACTGCATACCATTAATGTCGTCGCTCAAATTACCCTTATAGCTTATGTTTGTGACACAAGTGTCAAATTGTCAATTGCTATTCTTAGTTGATATTGCTTGGGTATAGGTGTACAGTGTCCGCTGATTGTCCCCTTCAATCTACACCTAATCATGATTGATGTTTGTTTCACTCACTCATTTAACTCACAGTTTATCTGATAGTGAGGTGATCAGGAGTCTTACTATGAGCTACCACGTGTTCTCTATATCTTTCGCCATTGACTACAGGATAATTCGCATGTTGAGATTGTTGTTTGTGACCCTCTTTGAAACTCTTCAGTCGAGCTTTACTTTTCTGAGCACTGCTGCTAGTGTTTTGCGATTAGCAAGAAATGACATTAGTTGAGACACATCAAGGAGTCCCAAGAACTCAGATTTGTGCTACATCAGTGTGTTATATTGAATTCGTAAAAATAGAATGAAATGTGTTGTTGATGGCTGCATTAGTCATAATCTGGATACTGAAAATGTGATTAATAGAGTGTGTTTGCAGTATTGCAATCATTTTAGTGGTTTACTTCTAAAATATATGGCAGCTCTCGTAAATGGTTGCAGCCATGACGGATCTAGTTGGAAGACGTGCTATCGTTCCTGATTATGTTTATCTCTACTCTAGCATTTTCTCCCACTTGATGCCCGTTCTACATTCACTTAGTTGGGTACATGTTATATGCCACCAGGAGTTGTACATGTAGTGCTTGTAGCTTGCTGGCGGCCTCATTAGGTTTTCTGATTAACTTTTGTTGTGGTTAATTTTAGTCTGCGGTGTGGGAATAGGGGGTATTAGACCCGTGCAGTGGGTGGTTCTCTCAAAGTCATGGAGGGAAGCATCGCCAGCTTAGTCACAATCCCACCGATTTTGACAACGTATTGCCTAAATAGCCTCATAAGCATAATGATAAGGCGTATAATTGGATAATCTTTCCCTAGTTACCCCAGTGCCTGATGTGGGAGTGAATGTTTAGTGTGGGCTGCTGCTGTCTCGTATTGCCCGGTCGTGAACACTTGCCGGGCTTCCGGTCCAAGCTGGTATAGCTGCCCTGCAAGATGAGCCAAGAGTTACTGGGATAGGCTCCAGTCACCCGTGACCTCAAACGGGAGCAAGCGGCACTGCAATCCCTCCCAGGGATTGGCAGTAGAAAACAAATTTATAAATGAATTTAATAAATTTACTGAATAAAGATTGTTCCCTGAACAACACAATTATTAGGGTCAAGAATGGGAAAAAAATGAACAAAAAAGAAATGCAGGATGCAAAGAAAATGCCAGTTACAACAGAACTGTCCTTTGCACACTCAAAAACTAACTCCTTTTCACCAGTTTGCCACCTCATTCAAGTCAGCTTTAGAGTGATCAGTTATGTTCATTGAGCTGAGTCCCTTCATAAATTTCTCTCAGAACAAGCAGAGCCGTGTCAGGAGATTCCCTAGGGAAAAGCACAACAGGTGTAAACACTTTGTCATCAAAAAGATAAAAGCAATGTCAGCCCACATTTGATGTATTTTACCAGTAGCATAGATGACTTTGAATGGCGAAAAGGTACTCGTTGAAGCTCTCAAATGGTTTCTCCTGAAGAACATAATCGTATCGGCGTCCACCATTCAACATACCGACATTATTGTCCCTTATTTCGTTTTTGTCTGTAAAAGAGTCTGGTGAGCCTGCCCTTGCATCTAGAATAGACATGAAACCACAATACATTAATGATTGTTAAATGTTCATGACACAAAAACCTTTTCGCAGTAAAATAAAGATGAAGAGTACAGAAGCCTGAATGGTAGGCAAAATCAATACTGTGTTAGGACTGCAAGATGCTAGGTGTACACAGTGTCTGCGCTTCATCAATAGGTGCCTATTCTCTTTTCACCCCCAAAAGTATGTTTATTGACATTACGTTCATTGACAAAATGGCCATTATGCAACTCTTCTTGCCATGTTGAGCCAAGAAACATCAACATGACAATCAAGTGAAGTTCGTAGCATCTATACATACGTTTGTAAATATTTGTGCAAGATAATTAGGATCAACATGGTCAGGTGTATTTTAGGAGTCTGTTTTATGGGGTACCTAGTAGTCTGAGTATTTAAATTGAGTCATGTTCCTACGGGCAGGACAGAAAACCTGTAACTAAAAATAACTTATGGTGTACGGATTCATAATTGACGTAACAAACAGAAATCCTAAAAAAATAACTCTGCGACATTTACACAACCTTGTCACATTTAACCATGATAAGCATTACATTTTTAGAAAAGATGGTATTCCAACATTTGAACTTTAATACCATTCAAAGAAATGTTATATTTTCCTCCTTGTGTCCTAAAAGACTCTGAGCCGTGTCTCACCTTCAGAATCACCAACAGGCCCTGACACAGCTTTTTCCTCCTGGTCCAGATGCAGTAAGGTACTAGGCACTTGAGTGAGAGTTTGCCACACACTGCGAAGAGCTCCAAATGATGCAAGAAGGTCTGAACTCACTCTAGTCAAGTTGTCTTTCATCTCTGTGGAAATAGACATTGCCAGGATTTAGAAGAATAAGAGACTAACATAAATTAATCAAAATAATTGAGTTAATAAATGTGTAAGCAAGCTTCACATCATATTTCCATCAAAATAAATCTCTCTCAGCATAAGTAATAAAGACAAGATTATTTCAAAAGAAACATCCAAATCAAGATCTATAGTTAAATATAATATACATTGAGGTACTGGTCGTAGCAAGAGAACTAGTTAATAGTTTTGTAAATGCTATATTAACGAAATATTGTGCTACTGCATGTATTGCAACTGTACATTTACTTTGGTTGAAAAACTACACTTTCAAATATTCTCGAAAGTCTAAAATATATTTGCATGCTTGTTATTTCACCTAGATGCATCCTCTTCCTGCCTTTGTGATGTGGGATCAACATGGGAGGTAGTTCCTGCCCTGGACTGAGCACCATGGGCTCAATCCTGTAGGCCACAGGGTCAAACTGTATGGACACATGCAACTTCATGAAAAATATATATATTCTTTGCATTTAAAACTAGTCCACACTGGACCATATGTCATACCTATATCTTGAAATAATGTTTTTTTTCTAAATCATTGTATTCTGCACTGAGGTTAGCCCATTGATGATCAAAGTACAGATCTGTCTAAAACCGGATTCGTTTTGTAAAGACTGGGGAACCACTGAGAAGTCTGCAGATATTGTGGGACAAGGATTTGTTGCCAATTATTTTCAGTTGTCGACAAGCATACACTTATCCTTTGTCCAGAAATAACACAAGGGAAAACATTATACATGCTGGTGTCACCCAAACACAGCAGTACCATACTGACGTACACTGTCAATCCAAAATAATTCACAAAATTGTAATACAAATACATAAACACATAAGCCCAGAAGCATACCAAACTTGTAAAAAAGTTAAACTCACCACACCATGGGCATCAAATGTTACATACTAAAAATGAGAGACAATATACAGTATATTGTGTTCTTCCCAAAGGCAGGTACACCCAATAAAACATACAAAGCCAGATCACTGTCTCAGTAGGCCATTGTCATTTACTTACAGGTACTAGTCAAATTTGGGCATACCTACGAACTTCTAAACTCTAACATTAACAATACATTTGTTTCACACAAATATATTAATATTACACAGATATGTATTACAATTTAGCCAAACTCTATATTCTAAAAACGTCTTATTTGAACAATTCTGAATTCTCTGCCCCAATGATCAAGTATGCCGTCTATCATTTTCCATAGTTGTCCTGCAAAGCTGATCAATGCCACTAGTATTCAGGGTTGGACTTACATGGTAGGCATTATATGGTATTAGGTAGGCATTGCAAACCCTAATCCTTCAATTCAAGGCTGCAATGGGACTACAGTTGGGTTTTGAAGCACATTAGCAGGTATGATACGATGCCCACAGCACATAAGTTTGGACTATAGTCTCAAGACTTAACCTATGGTTGAATGTCAAGAACTTTGTTTGATTAGTAGGAGTGTCATCCTAGTATTGATGTAGATACATAAAATAATATACTTACAAAAGATTGAACTTACTGGATGAAAGATGTTGTAGAAGCTCTTACACGTAGGGAGACTGTAGTTGGGATCAATCCTTTTGAGGCCACGCACAGTAAGAAACATCCCAATGGGTGATCCCAAGGCAAAGAAGGCTTGAGGTTCAAAGGTCAGCACAGGGTAATTGATGGACACCTACATATGCAGTGACAGTACAATGTTCCTCCTGCATTTTTATTTAACAGTTCACGTTAGTTTCGTTTTTTCTAAGAATTTATATAACATTTGTAACATTGGGTAATGTTTAATTCAGCTCTTATGCAGCTGGGTCATAATTGAAATTCCAGATGAGATGTGGTTATGTGGTCAGATGAGAACAACACAGAGCTTTGAGTTGAGTGAGTTTGTCTGTGTGTTTCCAGTTGCAGAGTGAGGCTGCAAATGTTATGTTCTCTATTGACTTGTAAATTACTATATAAAAGTTGAATTAACCGAAGCAATTATCAGTTCTATCAGGGGTGTGACAGGAATGGCTGACGATTATACTGATTGCAGATTTTATTTTTGATGGCAGATTTTACGATTGCCCTGTCATTGTAGCTGGAAGAAGACTGTTGTGCTACAGTGGGGGGTTTTACCTGTCCAATACCAATATCACAATACTTGTAATCCACAGTGCTGGTGGATGGTACTTGAGGCTGTAGTATTTGGATCGCTTCGGCTTGGGAATCAGATTCCTCTGGGCATAACAATGCAGCAGAAGCTGTGAGAACAATCCCTGTCCTTGATTCCTGCTGGAGAGAGTAAGAAAAAATAGTTCCATCAGGAATCAAAACAATATGGATGGTTGGACTGTTTTTGTTTTGCACCAACAGTGTTAAAGCTGTATTGTTAGGATATACAGTATACTGTATTATGTATTTATAGTGCAGAAGTAAAACATTTTGAATGTATTTTCAAGAAATCTAAACGGCCATATAGCAGAACTCTAGCTATCTACTGAATTGTTTTAATAAGTAAATAATCTTGTACGAATTTGGTATCATTGGTCCTTATAAACATGCTGTATTAGTAGTCCCGGAGTAAATATATTCTGTAGTATGCACAAATACATCTTCAGAGACAGCAATAGTAATTTAGTCATGAAGGGACCCAGGAAAAAAGACGGAGGCACTGTTCGATCTAAGCTAATTTAAACCAAATAAGAAAATGTTGCTTCTCAAGACAGGTAATGCTCTTATTTGACATTTCTTCCTGGAATTCAGATAGTTTCCCCATGTTAAATCTGATGTTGGGCCTAGATCTTAACAGTGTAACACTGAGAGAAAAATCTACTTTGGTTCAACTTCAGCAACAGTTTATTGGCATTTTGAATGCAGTAAATGTTCTCTATGTATGTTATTTGTGCCCCTGATTTACTTAACAAACACGTCATGACTTATGTGGCTCATGTATTGTATTAACTTGACATCAGAAACAGTTGTTCTAGGTCCTAGAACAACTGTATTGTACCCTAGAATCTAAGGATGCAATATTGAGGCAAATTAAAACTCAACTCTGTGATTCGCAAGAAAAATGTTGAATACTTATTTTCATACCTCTGTGACTTTCAATTTTCCCATCAAGTATAGGATCTTTTTACGAGGACCCAAAGGTATTCCTAATTCTTTGAAGTCAGTCTCCGAACACAGTGCCTAGTCACAGAACCACACACCCCACAAATACACAAAAACACAAATTGATAAAGGCTTAACAAAATTCCAATACAAAATGTTAACAAGTGTTCAGTGATTTTACTACTGTTCTTTACCAGTGATTCTACATCCATCTGCTTCTCTTTAATGATGTTTACATACTCGCCAAGTCCTTCATTCCTAAGAATATCTTCAAAGCTCTTAGAGTGGATAGTGGTGTTGACAGAGCTCTGTTTCTAAAAGAAATACCAAAGACTTACAGGCATACAAATGCACAGCAGAAAATCAGGATAAACCTATATCTATATACGTGTGGTAAAACAGCAAAGTAATTTCGAGTTGACACATTTTAGGTGTATATTAAGCAGCAAGACATTTGAGCTGTAGTAAAACAGCAATGTGATGATTGATTAGTTTGGATGTTAAGTTAAATAATCAACAATGTAATGATGAATTGGAAATTTGCTAAATGGATTAATGAGAGTCTTTTGGTTGTTGGTAGTCATTGCACTTCTTGCTCCTTCCAGAGCTACAACAAATGCTATTGAGGTATTATTTTTATGAGTATATTGTTCTTGCACAGTACTTTAACTAGGCAAATGCTGGTAACACAAGTATGTAACAAGTATGTTCCATGTTTTTGTTGAATGTTCAGTACTGATCATGTCAATACTACTGTGCATTCATATAATATACAGCATGACTAACATCCCATTTGAAAAACTATGAGGACTAAGAAGTCCTTCTGTTGAGCATAAACACTTTTGATCATTGCTACTATGAAAGCAGTAGCTCATCATACTTACTGCTGCTTCATCTGTGTTATGTTTCTTTTGATTTGTAAGAAGGTCAAATAAGATCAGAGAACCTAGAAGAACAGACAGATGAAAGTGGATGTCAGTACTTTACACCTAATCTTAAACTTGGAATCAGAATTTGAAGTTTGTGCATTTTAGGCAAATATGTTAACAAAAACACATTTCATTTCTGGGTGATAATTATTACTTAACTTACATCCCCTACAAACATGGGTTCAGTCCAAATATGGTCAAATTTGCACCAGTTGTAAAGTGCTTTTGTGACTGTGATTCTATAATTTAATACAAACCCAGACTGTGTCCAGCCAGTGACACACCCCCAATGAATTGTGGATGGCGCTGTACAAAGAGGTGATGGAGGCGATTGATCTCAGAGGCTACAGTGTTTGCAATGGTCTGACAGTAGGTGGGGCTGTTGTAAAAGAAGAGGTCCAACACTGTGCTGTTGCTGAACTGACGTAGGCGACTGATACTGGGCAGGGTAATTCTTTGGATATCCCTGTTTAGAACATGGAAGAGTAATTACACATGTATATGTACTGACAAGATTGCATGTCGGAAATGAAAGGTTCAGGGGAAATTATATTCAAAGTCTAAATTAAAATCTAATCAAAGTAATACGTATCAAATCAAGTCCCTTACGTGTCCACTCCAGTTGCATCTCCGTGTAACACTTTATGCCAGTTTATTGGCAAAAACTCCACCCGTCCGAGTTCTTGTCCTGTCTCCTTGAAGTGAGTGCTCAGCAAATTAAGAGAGATACTTCGGAAGTCATTCACTACAGGAGAGAGAGAGAATGATCAATGTCAACACAATACTTGTACTGTATGTTCAGCACTGTCTGGTTTGCTAATGAATTGGATAAGAAGTCCATCCATAAATGCTGCAGTGTGGAAAATCTTGACCTCAACCCCATCAAATACTTTTGGGATGAGTTTTAGCCAGGTCAGATCACCCAACATCCATGTCCAACTTTAACATTGCCCTTATGGCTGAATATAAGTCGATTATAGATCAGTGCTCCAGATTAATTTAAAAGTCTTCTCAGAAGAGTTGAGGCAACAAGTAAGAGTCTAAATATTTATTTTTGGCCACATGAAGATCATAACACTATGTTCTTGCCAATTGCATCTATACTGGTATGTACTGGTGTCAACATTTGAGGGTAATATACAATTTTAAGCAAGAGAAAGGTTGACAACATACCGCACTGAACAATTCCACGCATCTGAAGATCACATGTTGCCCCAATTCCATGAACCATTAAAACCAGGTGATCCACTTTGTCAG
This sequence comes from Plecoglossus altivelis, assembly GCA_036571765.1. Classification (NCBI taxonomy): domain Eukaryota; kingdom Metazoa; phylum Chordata; class Actinopteri; order Osmeriformes; family Plecoglossidae; genus Plecoglossus; species Plecoglossus altivelis. The sequence continues at coordinate 2,059,418 of BROE01000020.1, forward strand.
GTTCGCCTGGGTGACAACAGCACATCAATTACATGGAAGCTAGAAAGATTTTTATATTATTTGCTGGAAAAATACATAAATAAACATATCATCAGTGATTGATAATGCACATATAACTGTTATATAACTCAAAAATATGTACTGTAGCTACACCCAACATTTAAAACTAACACCGTCAATATTTTAGGGTAAAATATATATTATATTCTTTTTACGCTTAAAAAGAAGCAAGATCATTTGACAAACATTGCACTAGTTGGTATGATCACATTATGGTACTGTCGTGAATATCTCACACTAATACTAAAGACAAAAGGCTATTTGAAGACTGACCTGTTGGTATATCAACTGCTAAATCCTCAAGGCCCCTTTTAACCGTCCTGGATCGGGGTTGATCAGAGGACAAAAGAGATGTACGGCCAGACTTTGTCAGATCAGGAGGGTGATGCGTCATTAGCTAGGGTTAAAATACATTTAGACGCTTGGTTCATTTATTTTTTACATGAATGGGCAAACATGGTACATTTACTAAGGTGAATTGAACAAGAATTAGACAACAAACCAATGCCAGGCAATATTTCAATCGTTATTATCACAATGCTCCAACATCACACTAGGTATAAGTCATCTCATAGATCTATAAGTAAACTGGTCAGATTTTGTGTCACTACTGATATGAAAGGTTCCAAGATGTATTGCTGCTAGTTTTCTAGCTATAATATGTCCATTAGCCTTAACTGCAATATTTTTTACAACTGTACCAAATAATGTATTTCATTTGGCCCTGCTCATAATTGAACTGGCAGTGGATCTGGGCATGGGGCTAAGAAATTACTGACAATCAATGTCAGTAACTGTTACTACCTATCGCTACCTTGCTATATACACTGTAGTAACAGACATGCAACCATCAACAGCTATAGCTGAGAGATGTCTTTCAGACCAGACTCTCATGACAGAATTAATTGTAATCAAATTGCCAAAACAGGTTCTCTATGGCATTTGTTCCTTCGATGACTTCCGATAGGAAAGTGGTTTGTTCGGGTCAAGGTTAGGAAAATGTTGCTTTTTTCCCCTAAATGTTGCTGACTTAGTCTTTAGTCAACTAAGTATGCTAAACTGCACCACCAGAATAATTAGTCCATACCACAGCTGTGAGAGCAGCAGGACAACCTACATGCAAGGAGAGATGCCAATCTTAACATGCCACCTTGTCACCAATTCTAATACAATTATGGTTGTCATGTCACATTACACAATTACAAAATCTGCTTTAAAACAATGAGAATAAAATCTAAACAGGGCAGGAAACCGTAGATTCTGAAGATCTTTCTCCTTTTGCCCCTCACTATGATTGTTTAACTCTAGGTAAATCAGTGATCAGATTAAAGTTCCCTTTTGAGCTTGTACCCTGTCAATACCTGTGAGAAAACCTTCAGGTAACATTTCTTGACCTAAGCAAATAAATAGAGTGCTAGTATAGCCTACCCATTTTGCATTGGTTTCAAATTTAGTGAAACAAAACATATTCTATATAAAACTATTAGTATGAGGGAGATTCGAGAGTAGAAAAAAATGCATGTTAGGGGACACAGTTCTGAATATGTTGACTTGAGTTACTAGAATACAATAGACCGGAAGAGCCAGGTGTCTAACCTTCGCTGCGCAATGCGTCAAATGCTTTACGCCTTCATAGCACTATAGTCCATTATCTGGTGATAATGTATATCTCATTAGGCATTATCCTGTGTGACATGACAGTATACCTTTAGGGCACCATAAACATTTATTCTGACAGATAGCCAATATTTTATAGGCTATAGTTTAATTTGCAACTGTGGCCACAGAACTGTTGACAAGAATCTCTATAAGAGCATGTTAAATATGAGAACTTTTATGAGATTCAATATCTGAGACCGATACTTTAAAGCTACATATCTTAACATCCTCCTTGTCACATGACATTTGACTTGCAAGCAATATCACTGGCTGCTCCCGCCTAGTTTAATTCCATCCTAAAGTTTATCCAAATAAGTTATTTAGGTTAAGAGGAAGACTGGAAGTAAACTCCTCACCAAAGTTACAGCAAGTAGAACATATTTTAATTATACTCAGTACCTTCCTACCTAGCTGGTGTAATGTTACCTTATATTTCCCACAACTATTCATTTCATGTCACAAACAAAAGTAGAGTTAGACCGAAAGCAAAATAACACAAAAGATGTGTGGTAAAACATACATTTGTTTAGTTCCTCTCCAGGTTTTACACTACAGACTCAGCAGTCTGTTTATGGGTACACTGTGATTAGATATCAACTGCACAGTGCTTCAATGTACAGCTTATCAGAACACTGTTACTTCATGGCTACAGTTTACCTTTCATCACATGATACTTCTAACAGGTGTGCCATGTTGTAAAGAACATATTATCGCTGAAATTGTTCCAGAAATTTGACATGCAAGAACCACCAAATACTGCATGTAATCCACAGACATAACCTGAAGCGGCATTGTTACACTGGCTATGATGAATAAAAACACTTACTTTGATAAAAACAGGATATTTGTATAAATTTTTGTGAAAATACTGTTTTTCTTAAGTTTAATATACATAAAGTGTTACGTTTCAAATATTTTATAAGCAAATGAAAGGGCCCACTAAACAAAACATTTTTGGTTATGTTTATCTTACCTAAAGAGTCTGACCTTGACCATATTGATTGTATCCCATGCAAGGTTTCTCAATAGAAATGTGTGTGTCTTTATGAAGTACACCAAGTATCAAAGCTGTTTAAAGGCAGAATAGGTAATGTTGTTGAGAATATCTTTTTGGCATATTTTTTTGATAATCTTCACATTCTGATATCAACCGATACTAAAGGATTGACAGTAAAATAATAAAAAATCCAATATCTGTGGGCTTCACAGGACTCCAACAAACACATTTTAGACTATCACGTTTCCATGAAATGTTAACTTTCCATACCTTTTGGTCATGTAATACCACCGTCTCTCCAGTGGGGAACTGTAATCTTCTTTGCCAGTCATTCAATGTTGCTGATATCATGTAGGCATCCTGTCAATACAGACACATTTTGAAAGTCTGAAATTGTGGAAAATCTCTAGTGCTTTGTGCATCAGTCTGTGATTACCAACATACAATAGCTTTAAGAATTGTATTTATTGTTAAATTGTCATTCACATTGTGTCACCCAATGTTTTTTGTAACCTTTTGTCAAAGATACACTACATGTAACATGTTCAACAAGTACATTGATTACTGTCTATTAAAGGACTTTTCATAGATGTACCTCAAGGATAAGGCTGATGTCTTCTGGGAAAGGTATATAGCCAGCCTCCTTCTCTCCCCTATGGAACCAGGAGCATCGTCGTACCTCCAAGGGGGGCTGCTCCCAGTAGGCCGCATAGCGCCTCCTCTCCTTCAGACGAATATCAAAACGCCTACCCTCCGTGGCTACAATCACCTCCTCTTGCTCCCCTTCATCCACACAATTCTCCTTAACTGAAACATAGTGTAATTTCAACACACTGGCTCTAATACACACAGAAAACCTCAATTATTTTGATGCCAAATTTTTGAAGATATCATAACGTGTAGATACAAATTCCATTTAATCAGATAGCATTTCATTCTTACAGGGTTAAACAGTACATAAAATATATTTTACATATCAGCACTATGTGAAATAGCCATATTTGTCTTAGCCTTTACTGGTTTACTTGGTGTACACTCAAATCAGGGGATAAACCATAGGATTAAATATGATGTCAGGTTGGAACAGAAAGTGGCCATCTAGGGGGTTGTTTTTCAAGAGTCAGACTCTGCCCCTTAGTTCCAGTGAAAGGAACTGTTAATGCTTCAGCATACCAAGATATTTTGGACAATTTCATGCTCCCAACTTGGTGAGAACAGTTGGGAGATGGCTCTTTCCTGTTCCAACATGACCACGCACCAGTACACAAGCAAAAAGACATGGATGACAGTGTTTGATGTTGGAGAACTTGACTGGCACGCAGAGTCCTGACCTAAACCTGATACAACACCTTTAGGGGTGAATTACAACAGAGACTGTGAACTAGGCCTTCTCGTCCAACGTGTCTGACCTGATAAATGCACTTCTGAAAATGTTTTCAAAAATTCACATGAACACTTCTAAACCATGGGTAAAGCCTTCCAAGGACAATTAAAGCTTTTATAGCTGCAAAGCGTGGGTCGGCATAATATTGAACCCTATGGTTGTCACTCACGTTCATATGAGTACTATGACTTCTGATACTAACAGTTTTTGTCAAATACTGACACTAGAAAAATGTTTATATCATAATGTCATGAAAAGATACTCTTTTCATCACCATATTTGTAAACTTTTCAACTTATAGACCAATAAACACTGTTCAAACTTTAGAGTTAGGGTTACGGTTAAACTCTATTCAAACATCAATTATGTTGAAGCTGTACTGTTGTAAAATCTCATCATACGGTGTTAATTTTTTTACATTAGTCAGATATGAGCTTGCTGGATCCAACCAACTTCTCGGATTTCTCGCAGAAATGTATTGATAAAGTCAGCTCAATTGGACAGTACTGTACTGCCATTCATCTCAGTTAGGCTCTTTCACTGTCTCTCTGAACCATTTTTTTATGTCAATGGTAACGATAGAGAAATTCAACCATTTGAAGTAAAAAAAATTTTGTTAATGACTGAATGCAATATGAGTAAATGCTTGTAAGTTGAAGTTGAAGCAAAGGCGTCACTAGACCCTTTTTACAGGGGCACTTGCCCCAGAATATCTGCTGTGCCCCCAGAAGTTTGAACAATTTATGTTAGCCTATTAGTATAAGCATTTATTTAGATTGAGAATCCCAGAAAAAGAAATGCATTATCCTAATCAACGCTTGTTTCAGCAGTGCAGTCGAAAACACAAACTAATGCGTACCTGTAGAACTTGTCCACACACTCAACTGTGTTTGCTACAGTGCCCACTGCAGCATGCATCAGGGTGTCAGCAAGAAAGTCAGAATTGAGGCCAAGGAAATATTACATTACAGAAACTACATTTGAAAACTAAAGAAAGTTTCTAAATAACAGGACAACTGATTATCTTATTTTGACTCAAACATAACAGTATGAGCCCAAGTAGAGCTTTATGTCTAGAAACACACTTTAACACACTTTTCAAGTTTAAGTCATATAGGTTAGGTCGATTTTTACACAGCATTGACAAATATCTTCGTTTTCATGCAACAGTTAGAACTATGTGAATTCCAACAGATGAGGCAACAGGTTTACAGGTTGCCGTTGTTTCAATGCATGATTGTTGAGTTGGCAACCTGTAGGATTAGTAAATATCCTGCTTTGTTGGGTACAGAGCACCATTTTGCATTTCAAGAATCATGCACCTACTGTGACAAAATGCGTCTTCGAGTCTCTGGGAGTCCACTATGCTGAATGGTATCCATGAATCCTTAGAGTCTGCCTGCTGGCAGTAGAACCAATGGTGTTGCACTGGCTCATAGATTAATGCTACACCATCCATTGCAACAAAGTAAATAACTAGAAAAGGGAAGAATTGGAATTACAGTGGAATTAGATTGAGTATTGTAGCTGTACTGTACATAAATGGTTACAGTTATGTTTTTGCTAAAGTAACTTCATTGGTAATGAAGGTCAATGTTTAATGACATAATGCATTTTAAGGCATCATACTGAAATATAAGACTTAAAACTCACGAGTATGTACTTTTAAGAAATACAGATTGTTGGTAGTGGCTCTAGTTCACTTAACTTCTAGCTATGATATCCTTTCTGATGTAAAGACATTCCAACCCGAGTTGAGCAACCCACTGATCAGTTGCTCCCAGATGTTCCTCAGAGCCCCTTTTGTTAAATATTACCTCAGTTGTGATTACTGTTCAATAAAGTTCACCTGTGAGTGATGCCCTATTTTATCAGATAGTCCTCCAGACAACACAGCTGATTTAATTTAACTTGTATGTGTGTAAAAATAGGACTTAAGATATATATTCATGAACATAGTCCCAGGTAAGATGCCGTTAAAGAGTATCAATAAAACAATGACAAGTCAATAAAAACTTTTCATGGGTAGAAGAGCAGATTGGGCACATGTTCACCAAACAGCAGAAGAGGTAACAAGAGCAAAATGTTGGAAGTGCTGATGCATCAAAACCGACAGTTAGAGGATACAGTAGGCGGTAATAAGTACAAACATGTATGAAGTATGGTTCAGGTATATTTATGAAGCATAATTACCTTAACACAGCTTTCAGTATAAAATGAGCTTGCTTGTTCTAAAATCAGTTGTTAAAATGCAAGAGAATTAATCAAAAAATGTTTCAAATAGGATCTTGAAATAGTAGCGAAACATAGTTTCATGACATTGCATCCAAGGTATTTTCCATTTACAGTGCTGAGGGCTTATCTCAACTATTGTAATGTTTTGTGGTCTCATGCTTATGACATCATCAGGGTCAAGGGTCACTTTCCTCAGCCACAAGGTTGTGGGGAAATACCAACAGTACACAGCAACACACCTACATTAGATTTGATGACAAACAGATCTTTAACAAGACAAAAAATGGAAGCAGAGTGTAGCAGAAACCTATCTAACCATCAGCTAAATAGATCCTCAGTAACCTGCAATATCATACTGTAAAATGCTTTGGGTGACAGGCTTAAGAGTGATTTTCTTTGACAGTTGTACAAGTTTAGTAGGCCTTATAAAAATGACATATTTCTGGATGTACAGTATTGAATGTGCATGACAGTTGACAGATTTTGTTTTGCAGATGTTTTTGTCCTATAGCACACAATGTTGCAATACTGAAACACACTGTTTTGTACGTGAACCACTAAAAGATATCTATCTACAGAGATAGCATGGGCAAAGTTCCCAAGTCAACAAACATAATTCAAACAACTGTTTAAAAGGTCATATAGACAATTTAACGAAAGACTCTGTACACTAGTACCCCTTTCACACGTAGACACTTGTCTTATTGTCCTTTGCGTAATCTGGTCATCTGGTGACCTCCTGCCCTTAACCAACCAACCTGAACCTTGGGGGTTTGGTTTGTTATGGGGCATTTCTGTGGGCATACAGTGAGAGTAAAATGTATTTGATCCCTTGATGATTTTGTTGGTTTGCCCACTAAAAAGGACATGATCATTCTATACCTTTAATGGTAAATGTATTGTAGCATGGAGAGACAGAATATCAGAAAGAAAATTCAGAACACAACTTTAAAGAATACATATTAATTAATTTGTTTTTCATTGAGGGAAAAAAGTATTTGATCCCCTAGTATGCATTAAGAGTTCTGGCTTTCACAGACCAATTAGACACTCCCAATAAACTTGTTTCCTGAATTGAAGACTCCTGTTCTAACTAATTACCTGTATGAAAGACACCTGTTTAGAGAATCAGACAAGCAGATTCCAAACTCTCAAAGATGGGTAAGACCAAAGAACTCTCTCAGGACCTCAGAGACAGGATTGTTGACATGCACAAACCTGGAATGGGCTACAAAAATATTAGCAAGATGCTGGGTATTAAAGTAATTGCACAACCACTGGTGCAATTGTGAGAAAATTTAAGAAGTATAACATGACCATTAATAGACCTCGGTCTGGTGCTCCACAGAAGATTTCACCTCGTGGGGTGGCAATGATCCTGAGAATTGTGAGAAATCGGCCTGCAACCACACAGCGGGAGCTAGTGAATGACCTCAAGGCAGCTGGGACCACGGTCACCAGGAAAACAATTGGCAACACTTTGCGCTGCAATGGATTACAATCCTACAGTGCCTCAAAGGTACCCCTGCTTAAGAAGTCACAGAGGCCTGCCTAAAGTATGCCAATGATCACCTCAAAGATGTACAAGGTGATTGGGAGAAGGTTCTATGGTCAGACAAGACCAAAATTGAACTATTTGGCCTAAACTCTAATTGTCATGTGTGGAAGAAGAAAGATGCTGCTTATGACCCCAGGAACACTGTGCCCACTGTCAAGCATGGAGGTGGAAGCATTATGTTTTGGGGGTGTTTCTCTGCCAATGGCACAGGGCTTCTTCACTGCATCAGTGAGAAGATGGATGGACCCATGTATCATGCAGTCCTGAGGGACAACCTCCTCCCCTCTGCCAGGAAGTTGAATATGGGCCGTCGTTCGGTCTTCCAACATGACAACGACCCGAAGCATACAGCAAAGGCAACAAAGGAGTGGCTCAAGAAGAACCACATTAAGGTCATGGAGTGGCCCAGCCAGTCTCCAGACCTCAATCCAATCGAAAATCTATGGGGGGAGCTGAGGGTCCGAGTTTCCAAGCAACAGCCCACCAACCTTAATGATTTAGAGAGGATCTGCAAAGAAGAGTGGGCCACAAATGCTCCTGATATGTGTGCTAACCTTGTGGTTAACTACAACAAATGTCTGTCATCTGTGCTTCCAAACAAAGGCTTTGCCACCAAGTTTTAAGTACTTTTGGCTAGAGGGATTAAATACTTATTTCCCTCAATGAATACAAATCAATAAATGTATATTCTTTAAAGTTATTTACTGGATTTTCTTTTTTGATATTCTGTCTCTCCATGTTAGAATACATTTACCATTAAAAGTATAGAATGATCATGTCTTTATTAGTGGGCAAACCAACAAGATCAGCAAGGGATCATATACTTTTTTACTCTCACTGTGTATGAGGCCCATTGTGACATTGTTTATAATAAGGGCTACATTTGATTTGATATGATTAGGTGAGTTCCAAAGTGCTAAGACAAATTGTTCACTTATGTATCATAAGTATTAACGTGTTCAGCTCCACCACACTGTAGTAGACTGAACTGACAACTGTCATAGTGACCTGATGAAAATGGACTGAACGAATGCAGGATAAACTACTGTAACTGTTCAATAAGCTCATCTCGGAAGAAGAATTTGAAAGCCATCAATGCATGACCAGGCACTGGCATTACTTGTTATAAGGAAAATAACAGTCAAGCTTAGCTGTCTGACAACATAAATCACGTTTTTATTGTCTACATAATGTATGCAGGCGTTCAGAAGACAGTTTCTCATGCCTTCAGTTAGTGAAGCTGACTAATCTAGCTTCTGTGCCTGAGTGTGCTCAGACTCCAGTGAAGTGAAGTGATGTATTGTCAAGTATGGTTACCCATACTTGGAATTTACCTCTGCATTTAACCCATCCAAGTGCACACACAGCAGTGAGTAGTGGGCAACAGCACGCACACACAGTGAACATACACCCAGCTCCAGCGCCTGGGAAGCAATTGGGGGTTCGGTGCCTTGCTCAAGGGCACCTCAGTCATGGTATTGAAGGCAGAGAGACTGCTGTTTATTCACAATCCCCACCTTCAATTCCTGCCAGTGTGAGAATTGAACCAGCAACTTGAAGGTCACAAGCCTGACTCTCTAACCTTTAGGCCACGACTTCCCCCAACTCCTCACTCCTTAACTTGAGAGGACAGCCAGAATAGGTGTTCCCCGAGGACCAGTTATTGGAACCACTGCTCTATGCTAATTTTATCAGACCCGTTATCACACTACTGGTTGATATTACAAAGGAGACAATGCAGAACTGTAGGCAACAAAATTAAGAGCTTTCTACACATTCAGTTCCGTGGAAAGGTCTTAGATACAATAAAAACTAATAATAATAATAAGGTAAAGAAAAAATGTATTAATAAAGAATTAAATGACTGAACTAAAAGTTTAGCCAATGTGCACTTTTATACTGCTGCATAAATACAGAACACACAAAAGACACATATGGCAATGCATGTAAAATATAGAAGTCTGTGACTTCTGCACAGTACTGTAGATTATTTTCATCAACATTATTTCTGACCCTCAATTCTTTCCTGACAACCTAGCGTCATATAAAATATTTTCTTCTATAATCTTCTGTGTATGTCATTCAAAGCATATCCTCAGAAATCTAAACCCACCAACATTGTTGAGTGTTTGAGTCAGAGGATCCAAACCCTAGTGTGTGCAGGAGAGGTACAAACAGAGTGTGGCAAGTGATGTCATGTCAGGGCTTGAATTTCTTTCTCTTTTTTTACTCGTAAGCACTGGACCTCAGGGGATCAGAAAAACTGTAGGCACATCCACGATTATTTTTAATTTAGTCTTCAGTTCTTCACATTTTTGGCATCACATGACATCGAAATACAGTGACAAGGAGTAATTTATTGTTTGTTTTAATCAATCTGAAATCTAGTATAGTTAAGATAAGGTTTTACTGTTCATGTAACATTGGATTGAATAGTAGTCACTTTATCAGCTCACAGCAGGCACATGCTTGGTAGTAGGCTGATTATTGAGCATTTTGTAAAGTAATTAAAACAGGTTGTGTCATAACAATTATTTGCACTCACACAAATACGCCCACATATATTATATGCAACCACAATTTCATGTCCTGGATGATTTCTGTAATATTGGTGTCATTCCATGGAATCCCAGTTGGGTTTAACTCAACCAGATGGGGTCGCTGTGGAGTGTGTTCAGGGGCAGTGAACGTAACCAAGTTTTGGTTGTTCTCATTCAGTATGAATAACAGTAGGTGAGATTACGTCAGTGTTAGCAACTGTTTTACATGTATACACTTTCAATCAAAATTAAATGCATTCATCAAATACATTTGTTATTTTGGACCAATCGTTGTTATTATAAAACCAAGAGCAGATGTCATTCATGTCATTAAGTAAACTGGTTAGCCCCATGGTAAAGTTGGTTTGAAGTTGGATATTCAACATTTATTCAGACACCCAGTGTAACTCTGCCAACACTTTCCCATTTTCATTCAGAATTTTGAAATGCATGCAATGGTAGTACATTTACATTAATTAATTCAGAAGATGCTTTTATCCAGAAGAACCAGAAGAGCATGTAGTTGAATAGTTTACAAATAAACAATGTGATTCTTGAAAGTATATAAAGTGTGAATTAAAGAATTACTGTGAGTAGTGAAATCGGTTACAACTGACCAACAGGTGCATCAAGTCCCTAAATAATTGCAAAGTGTTCCTGGAGGAAATAAACCAACGTTTGATCCAACAATCTATTTTAAGTACTGTTGTAAGCCTACTCCTGGAGGTGAAGAGCTAATTCCACAATTGGAGAGAAGGACAGGAGAAGAGCTTGGGCTGGGAGCAGCCGCTCTTGAGAGGTGGGACCACCTGACGAATGTCAGAAAAAGACCATGAGTGGCGGGAGGGGAAGTAAGGCTGGACTAGGGACTGGAAGCATTTAGGCGCAGTCCTGTTATACGCTTGGCAGTTCAGTACCAGAGTCTTGAATCTGATGCGGGCTGTGATGAGTATCCAGTGGAGGGAGACAAAGAGCGGGTAACATGGGAGCGCCTGGGTTGGTTTAAGATTAGGCGGGCTGCTGCATTCTGAATCCTCTGGAGAAGGCAGGTTGTGCATGCTGGGAGACCGGGGAGAAGTTAGAGTGGTCCAACTTGGATAGGAGAAGTGCTTTAGACTGGCAGCTGGGTGGATTTCTCAGACAAGTATCTCCTGATCTTCCGGATGTTGTACAGCATGAATCTACAAAAAGGGGAGACTGCTGCCATGTGGGCGACGAGTGTGAGCTTGTCATTGAAGGTAACACCAAGGGTTCCGGGTAGAGGATGAAGGCGTCAACATCGCAGATCTCATAGTAGTAGTAGTAATGATTGGCAGTAGCAGTATTTAGTTATAGTATATATACATTTCAAGTAAATAACAATAAGACATTACATTGAAAGGAACTCCAAAAAAGCAAAAAATATATATATTAAAGATTCATATACCTATTTGTTTTAGGTTTAGGCCATACAAAGAAAAAATAAAAACTGAAACACAATCCAATCCACAACCCAAATATTCAGTTTTAGATTTGTTTGCCAACTTAGATGTATTTTATATTTGTAAAGCGAACAATACCTTTTTATACCGAACTATTCCACAAGTTAACCCCTTTTGAAAGGTATAAATCTTTTGTAATACCAGTCCATACCTCATTGTTTATTTTCCATACCATCTTTCTGTAATTTCAAACAACCCCAAATATAATTAGGAAGTACAATGTATTATGCCTTGTACATAATCAGTGCAGTTTTAAGGTCAACACAGATCACAATATTTCAAAATGTTTAAATTAGTTAATAGCACGTTGGTCAGTTCATAATAATCGGATCAAGTTATAACTCTTCTGTTGCATGAAAACTGGATAAGTGTTGGTTTTGCACGTTTCCCCATATCTCCACACAGCAAGTTAAGTATGGAACTATGAGAGTACTACACAATATATGTAGTGAGTAGTGATACAACATATCTTTGATTTTGTAAAGTAATGCAATGGTTTTAGACATTTCAGTTTTTTATATTGTTAATTTGAGGTTTCCAATATAATTCTAATAATTGATTATCACACCCAAACATGTATTTTCCTACACTATATTTTGACATCACTGACCATCATTTCTAATTGATTATTGATTTGTCAAATACAAAATATTATGAACTTTCTATAAAGCTTCAAAATTACTTTTCTATTAGATAACAATTCAGGATGTATGCATTCATGTTGCACAGCCATTGATGAATACAGATTGTTTGAGATGTTATTTATCAAAGTTCTATATCTTTTTGTCCATGCACCCCATAACCCTCAAATTCATTTCTGAATGTTCTGTGACTATGTATAAATGTTGTACAGCCTTTAGTTTTTCTATTTTCACCTAACACAATTTTCATCTAACCCTGACCCTTTAGAAAATGTAAAATTTCTAAAGCTTTTTGGTCATGTGACCTATACACTTCACAATCATTACAAAAGGTTCACTGTCAATGCTTTAGGGGAAAGGGAATGGGGAAGTCGTGGCCTAATGGTTAGGGAGTCAGGCTTGTAACCTTTAAGTTGCTGGTTCAATTCTCGCACCAGCAGGAATTGAAGGTGGGGATTGTGAATAAACAGCACTCTCTCTGCCTGCAAGGCACCAAACCCCCAATTGCTTCCCAGGCGCTGGAGCAATAGCTGCCCACTGCTCTAGGTGTATGTTCACTGTGTGTGCGTGCAGTTGCCCACTACTCACTGCTGTGTGCACTTGGATGGGTTAAATGCAGAGGTAAATTTCAAGTATGGGTAACCATACTTGACAATACATCACTTCACTTTAAGGTGCAGCCTTTTAATTTGATGGCCAATTACTTTCTTTGGTAGAAAATAGTAACTGTTTTTTATCACTAATTGAAATTCAATGACGGATACTTGCAGCTCTACATATGTTTCCAGACATTAAATAATAGTTGGTGTCTGGTGCACAAGCACCAGGCAAGCTTATATCCAAGAACTCATCACCAACATATGAATGTCTTTCTGCTGTAAGCATTAGGAAGGCCAATAAAGACCGTGTAAGTCTTACTGATCTACTACAAGTCAGAAAACTGTAAACCTTCCTAAGATTATTTTATGAAACAGTTTTATAAATCACCACCACACATTAGAATCATAAGGAAAAGTACACGCAGTTAAATGTTCTGTGAAACTGAACAACAGTTTCACAGATGTGACTTTACAAAGCTGGGTTATTCTGGAAAAAAACCTGGTTACCATTTACTAGTAGGGTTGATGGTAATATTATTTTACTCTTAGCTAATTGTAGCAGCAAACTAACATGCCTGCTGTAAAGTCTAGCTAGGAACAGCTAATGCAAAGGGTTGAATTTAAAGTGGCTCTCAGTGCTGGAAGATTCAGATACAAAATGCTCCTTATTAATTTAAATATTCTTAATATATCCCTCCACTGCATACTATAATCCAGGGACTTATGTATATAGGTCACATGACCAAATGTTATTGACGTAATATAGATGTATAATTTGAAAATAATGTGATGTGAAAATGAACAAACTAAAGGCTGTGTAACGTGTAGTCACCGTCAATGAACATCCTAAAAGTTGCTTTAGTCATTTAAGTAACGTGAACAAAAACATGAATATATTGAATTTTCCAAGGAAACATTTTAAACACAATATTAAAAGGATATCATAAGAACTAAAAGCACTCTCACAAAAATACATCTCGGAACATTTTTCAACACAGCTCCAGACATGCTTCTTATTCAAACAACACTTTTGATTATTTTCGTGAAGTTGGTTTTGTAGGATAAGACAACAAGATGTGAGATGCCCTGTCTTATGATAGTTACCACACTACTGGGACTCCCTCAATTCAGTGATGCACCAGCTTCATGTCCAGAACGTGAGACGGAAGGTTAGATCATTCTTGCCTCCCCTTCCGATCTGCAGCTGTCAGCTAGTATTGCTGCTTGAAACAGTGAATCCACTTTCGTCTATTCAAGTAGATTGCCAACTGGTTTAAAATACTGTTTGTGACGGAACTCTGACAGCACCAATTCGCTTAGTGATGCATGGTCCTTAGCTTTGTTTGATGACCAGACCCCTTATCAAAGAGACCCTTTCTCTACAGCAAACATCACAAACATTCACCACAAACAGATTGTTGTGACTGCACGGCTGGAGTTACCATGATAACAATGTTAAACTAGGAGTGGTCAAGCACTTCGGACAACTACCAAAAGAAAACTTGTGTAGGGCAGCAGTGTAGGTTGCATAGGCTCCTCTATAGTTGATGTAGAAAAGGGAAAGGGGAATGCAACACTGCTCACATGCACACTGAAGCAGTATAAAGGGTTGTGCTGTTTTTACAAAGATCTGCCACAAGGATACAATGGAACCTAGAGCAGTGCCAAAATAGAGTAAAACACCCCTGACCTGCCTAACCATATGCTTTTGCAGTAACTAAACAAAAGGCGCAAGGGGTGGCACCTGCTCCTTACCTAGTGCTCTTCAACAGGATGGATATCACATGGTGGGGGTTGTAGATCCATGGTCAGCTTTCCTATTCCCTTGTCCCTTGCTGGGATTAAAAAAGAAAGAACTGCAGTGTAGTCGTAAAGAGGAATAAATACGTTCACACAATAATATTTACACAAAAAGAGATCTGAAGCAACGAACAGGACACAGTACCCTCTTCCTTGACACTCAAAACAACCTATGGTGGACAGACAGATCTCCTGTGCTGTTGGAGGGAGTGGGCTACATAGGCAGAGGAAGGGTTGCCAGTTGATGAATGGATAAGTGAGGGAACCTGCGTGGAAAAATCAGGATCCAACAAAAAGCAAATACCATAGAAACCAATACCAGAATGGTGATGTTTAAACGTGGTTTGAAGTAAACTTTTGTTTAACTGTCAGGTGATGTAACATTAATGCAGGGTGACCAGGGTGACCAGACACTTCTTGGTTTTGGTAGTCTGTCCCTGGCTGTTGCTGTAATAAACACATACTCGTAAATTAAATATTTGAGACATGCTAAAATAACTGACTAAATGTTGTAGACAATAAATAATCTAAAGGATATAGATAATCCCAGCCTACAAAATATTTACTCACTATGGTACCACACATTATTCCTGTGTGACATGATTTATGAAGTCAGGCTGAAGTACCCAATTATATCAGTCAAACATAATCAACCATGTTGCTCATAGTTTATTACAGTAAAACAGTGGCTATGGTTAAAATACACAAAACTGGATTTTTATTTGATCTACGACAAATGTCATGGGACATTTTCATAATATGTTGAGTGTCATGTTGGAAATGTCCCCGGTTTTGTTTCAGAAATCCGGACACTTTTGTGTATTTAGTTGACGGTCGCTAAACATTTGCATTGGCTTGGGCGTTGTTGTAAAGACAGATGCGATCCTGTCATAGACCCCGGGTAAACACGTAGTCAAAACTGATGTTCTACACTGAAAGACTGATAATAATAGCTTGCTGTGCATTTTGTGTTCAATTATGAAATACGTTTCGATAATTTACATTTTAAATTTTAATTTGACCAGCAATGCTAGAAAATATGTAATCTGCAATTACGTGAGCATCAACAATTGCATACATTTGCTGACAAGGTTAAACTTCCCAGCGATGTAACACATGCACAGTCAGAAGAAACATTTCAGGCTGAAAATTGGTCACACGCTTCCTCTAGGACAGGGCTTGCACTTGCAGGCGGAGCTTGGGTCCCGTGGCATGGGAGGATATTTAACCATTCTTTTAAACACCAATCCAAAAGTGCTAAATACATTTGCAGGTACGAAGTATGTTTTCACATGCCAAAGTCTTTCTCGACAATATAAAGAAGTGAACCATCCGATCTTTTTTCGTCTGACCGGGAACTAAAGTTGTCTACAAGGGCAACCATCGCTGCGCTTTCTTATTTTACTTTAAGTCGGTTACTCTAGCGGGTCGCAAGCAACTGTTGTTGTCTTACATAGGTGAGTTCTACTGACGTGAGTGAACGACATAACTTGCTGGTATATCATTGGATTTGCCTCTTGCAAACATGCAGTAGGCTATAAAGCATAAAACATGAATATAATTCATTATCCAAACGGAGTACTCAGGAAGAGGGATATGCAGTGTAGAAAATGCAGCAGTACATTCAAATATCACTGTTTCTGTTACCATTTTTACAAGGGCTCTTTAAGCAAAATATTTTGCAAGCTCTGCAATGAATTTAAGTGATAGGGGAGGAAGGATCCAGAAATCATAAGACCAAAACACGTACATCTTTCGAAACACTATCTGGTTGAAACACTTCTGATTTGTTCTGGCCTCGATTGGTTTGGCATAAAGAACTTGTTGGTGAACCTTTTCTGGTCAATTTATCCTGAAGGCTAGAATTATCATCTGTTCTAGTCATATGACTGCCACTCACAACGTGGTTTAAGGTGTTAAATCATAACATTTATTAAATACTTTCAAAAATTGGATTATTCATAATAAGAATGTTATGCAACCCTAAGAGAAATAGTATAAGATAATTTGTCTACTGTAAACAATTACAAAATATGACTGATGAAAATAATAATGATGAAAATCTTCTGTGACACATCTACCCTGGGATTTCTTTCTTTAGCCTTTTCATATTTTGCTGAATAAATAAACAATCAAATATATTTCATGCACTTTTGCCAAAAATATACAGTCCTCATGGACAAATGAGTATAGCGAATGTTTTTAATTTTATTAAAAGAGAGAAATATCTATCTTGCTTTCATATTCAAAACTTTTTTCAATATTTCATAAAAGTGCTTTGCAATTACATCTTGGAGTTTTCTTGTAACTGCAATGAGCTTTATACATCTGAATTTGTTCAGATGTATAAAGATATATATATATATATATATATATATCTTTATATATATACATTTTTGTCACCTGTGACCTTGAGATATTTTCTGAGTTCTGGGTTTTGGTAACTGTCAAATCTGGTACAGACAGGTTTGTGTCTTTAGATGCAATTTGTCTAATCACCAAATGTTTTGCGGCACTGACTCAAATCAAGTTCCAATCAAGGTGAAGCAGTTCAACTCAATTTGCAGTGTCATGAGAATTTATAAAGTTCATTTATAAACTTCTTTTAAAAGTGAATTACAGAACATTTACTAAACATCCTCACAAATTGGTAATCCTGTCATTAGGGGTTAAACTGCTGTTTTGTATTTTCTTAACCTAAATACATTATTATTTTAGGTTTAGAATAACATTGCAAGTCAGAATGATTTGGCAGATATTGCATTATTGTACAATCTACACTTCTCCTTATGAATAGGATTACAAATACATGAAATATGCTAACAAATCCCGACAGCAAAAGGAAGTTGTATGTTGCTAAACATCTGTGCAGTCTCTAGTGAGAGGAATTACCCCAGTGTTTGCTAACTTGGACTGGCCTCTGACTGATGTCAGTGCTAAATCAGATATGCAGATATACAGAAAATGTTTGAGATGCCACAAAATCAAGTAAAAGCAATTGAAGGAATGCATGCATCTAAGAGGGGAACATTCTAAGCAGTCTCAAAGCAAACAAAAGTACAATTATATTTCCTACTTCCTAGTCTGTGTTCTGCTTGATGCCGTCTGTGAAAAACAATTCCAGGGTAATGTTTTTTTGCTTTCGTATAAGACTTCATTTCATGTTCAGGTTTATGTGTGCAGGACGTTCTCAGTGCTTTACAAGCTTAAATTGGCTTTGAATATGGTTGTAGCAGTAGATCTTTCTGAAACGTTCTGAAATAGCACAGAAAGGCAAGCAAGATAACCTGCAAAACAGGCCAAGACAGAACAGAGCAGGCTGGCTGACAATTTGAGTTAGAGTTAGGGCACAAAATTACATTGTTGTTATACTACTTCAGTGGACGCACAGATCCGTCAATTGATTTATTTAACTGACATAAACACATCTACAGTGGTCAAAATAACTCAATCCATGCTAATATTCATACAGAAAAAACCTGTTGTGTGTTTGGAAAACACGTTTGTCTCCAAGGCAAAACGAAACACCTTTGTGCTGCTCTCTGAGGATAGTGCATGTCATTGAGATGATGCTTTATGATGGACATTTCCTTGCCTCTTGCAAAGTAATGCGAGCAAATTTGTAATTAAAGAATCAGCTATCATCATTTTTCCCGTAATTAATTCAAGGAGCAGAGGAATTCTCATTGAAGCTGCATTGAAAATAAGGTCTAGATTTCAGTATTGCTTGTATTTAGAGTTTTTTCATTTGATTGGGAGTGTTTGCCTTTGAGAAGGCATAACCTATATGTCTCATTGTTCGTTGAAAAGGGTCTGTTCATATTGCCTGGTTGAAACGTTTTGTACAGTTGACAGTTTCTTGTATTTTACATAAATTAAGTGTTGAAGAAGCACAGTGTTGAGTTGTGTGCACGTCATGTGTGATATGATTTGGATCATGGTGCAAACAGTTTTTCCCAAGACTACTTATGGTAATGGTGGTACTAGATGTAAAATTTTATATGTAGGCCATGTTTGTCTGCACAAAGTATGATTCCATCCCCCCTCCTAATCAAGTAGCGAATTGGCAGATTTGGTGACAGGTATCCTTAAATATAATGTTTCAAATGTATGCCCTCTGCGTGTTCAATGTACATTTTGTAGAAATGTACAAATAGAGTGAATACGGTAATCTCAGGCTTTGCATTTTAAACAGGATACATTTTTCTTTGTTGGGCCTTGTTCACCATAAATACATCTGTCAGGCTGTTTTCTAAAGATTAGATTTGCACCAGCAACATAACCACGCTGATTTAACACATAAATAAACACTTGAATGCAGGGCGTTAAAACACATCTAGAATAAGTCAAGGTAACAGCATCCTGGAATTTGATGGAGTTTGAATATTGTTTCCTTTTTATTTTCTTTACTGCAATGAAATAACCGGCACTCAATGGTGCTAATAATCAACCCCAAGCAATCACACCTTTCTAAATGCATGAAAAGGTCTCAAATCTTTGAAGCTGAATATCTTAAATAAAGCTTTGCAGGTTTACCAACATTCAGATTTGCGAATAATCTTTAACTATTTTCATATTTCATTGTATGAAACATAATTTGAAACCTTACAATTTACACTTTCACAATCTGAAGAAAATGGAGAAATGACCTTGGCCGACAAAGTCTATCTTGCCCATTATGTGATTCATTTTATATTTTTCCGACTTAAAACAAACAAAAATAACCCTAACCATAACTGTACTACTCAGACAATGGTAGTGTCAGAATATTTATCTTGGTTCCATAAGCATTCGGATGGAAGGTTCTGTTCCTGTAATAGCAACATTTAAGCCGACAGTGACTAACTAGCTAGCCACAGTCCTAAATGTCACTATCGTCACAAATGTTAGCTCTTAAGTGGCACAAGTAGACATTTTAGGAGTGAGGCACTTCACATGCTTCTCGTCTAACTAGTTATTTTTACTTAGAGAAGGTAAATTACCAGTCGATATGTTTATTCAATAAGAAAATATGATTCAACATTAGGCTGCCATTAACTTTAGGGTGTACGACTGAAGTAGATATCGTCTCCAACGAAGTGGACCTTGCTAACCAATTGGCAAGCCAGGGGAGACATCAATACCGTCACAGTTCCCAGTCATGGTGTGAGGTGTAAAACATACAGAAATTTCAGTTGTCAAGTATAAGTAAGAAAACTGAGCCATCTGCAACAGATGCAAGCACACCTGACAATTTCTCCAGATATTGTACCCTCTCTAGTTAAGCATATTTTAAAATTATATTGATTATTACAGTCAGTACTGAACCGTTTAAGAAATATATGGGTCACTAATAACACTTAAATGTTATTATTGCTGACCTCAACTGTTTGAAGTAATCCCTTGCATTGCACTGCAGAAACCTACGTTGTTCTTGTTATTCTCTTACATTTGTTGCAACAGAGACAATTTTGTTGCCCCAGCGTGACTTAAGACCAGGAAGTTACAGAAACCTGTCTGCATCTACTGTTACACCAGACTAGCTGATAGAAGTCAAATTCTGTGGAACCAGTACACAAAAGTAAAACTACAGAATAACATTTTTCTTTTCAATCAAGTAGTTGCTAAAATTCATCCTCAAATTATTTGACATTAAATAGGTTCATACTTTATACTGTTATACTGTTTTCATGATTTCCTCCCTCCACAGCATAACCACTATGACACGGTTCCTGAGACACTTTACAGCTGTGGGCGATGATCATACTGTGAACTGGGATGAAGAACTGCATGAGGCCAGTGACGAGCTGGGCCCAGCTACGGGACGATTTCAAGGACTTACCTTCCAAGATTCCATGAGAAGACTATACAGCTCAAATAGTTTCCAGGTAACATTCAGTACTACATAGACTTCCTCAACTGTCTATGCATATCCAGCATACATGTACAGGCAGTCATTGACTTCATAAAATATATAACTATGTGATTGGAAAGATGCAATGTAGCCATGTTGCTATATTTTTTTGTTGTTGTTGCTGCTGCTCCAAATGGACAGAAATTGCAGTCAATGTAAGACAGTTTATCTACAGTTTAGATCATACGAAAAAAACACATTGCACCCTGAAATGGAAAGGCACCGGTCATATCCAAAAGTTCTACAAATCACAAGATGTTGGAAATCAATGGCATGACGTCATTACAAGGTGTTATTGCAGGACACAATACAAGGATTTGTTTCTTTGGTTTCATTAGTCTATTAAAAAGTCAATGAGATCCTCCCTAAATCTCATTAATTGATCCTTTAAAACTGTGATTAGTTGAACTTTTGTATAATAGTCATTAAGGCACTTGGGTTAAACATAAAGCACTACTGACTCATCTATTTTAACTTGAAACTATTTCAACTATGAGTGAATGCTTTACCAAAGCGCAAGGATTTACCATGCTTTACCATGCAGAAGTCCATAGCTGTCCATCCTTGACTGAACTTTCAGAAGAAAAAGTCCTCACATGAGCAAAGATAGTTCAGACATGGCTCTTGGGCAGCACACATCATCACTCATTACCACAGCTGTATTAGCTAGCACAAGCCCATTGGGCCACGTCCGATAAGTTTGCCTTAAAGACCGCACGGATATACACACACTCAGCCCGATTGTAGTATGATCAGTGCTGCTGCAGCCCTCCGCCATCTCCTTATCCCTCTGTCTGTCTGTCTGTCTGTCTGTCTGTCTGTCTGTCTGTCTGTATGTCTGTCTGAGCTATGAATGTGTTGCATTGAGGAGGTAGAGAGCGCTTCCCTTTAGATCTTCCAGTCTGCCAAAGTCAAACCTATTTCAATGCCATGATTATCAATAAATGCTCTTATCTAATACGTGGGTGTTTGACTGAACTGGAAAAAATTCTCAAGGGTGTTAAAAAGCCGATTTTGTAAACAAATCATTTGGAAAAAGATCTTCTCCTTCAAAGATAATAGGTAGCCACTACATTCTAGATAAATCCACATGAGTAAAACAAAAAATCATTCTCGCCACCTCATTGTTCCAACCTACACATCATTTCAACAGTTTGTTTTCATACATTATGTATGACACAATAAATTACAAGCATACAATTTCAATCAGGAGAGACCTGGGATGGTGACGTGAGTTTATTTACAGATGTAAATGTATTACAATTGTTTGAGCTTAGACCCTGAGGGAATTATATAGCCCTGCATAGAAGAAGAATCCCCTGCAGACTCCAGACACTGGTGGTGGATGCGGCAGCCGAAGATGTTCTAGTCAGATGAGGCGAAGACCAGGCACCTGGTGGCGGCGGGGAGGCAGAGGGTCGCACACTTGATAGCATGGACAAAATTTACAAGGAGAGAATAGTTTAAAAAAAGGCACAAGATCATAGTGATAGGCTGACGCGATCATGAAGATTAACAGCGTTAATTGATAGACGTCAGCGTTGATAAACAATGCGTAATCCGGATGACGCCCTAAAGTAGAGCGTTCCTAGCAGCGAGAGAGATCAAATTATATGATATGTCTGAGTGCAGGGATAGGTCTTGCCTGATTTAAGTTGCTCAAAGATTCATTAGTTACATTTAACAAAGGACTTTCAGAATGGCTTTCGGCAAAATCATATGCCATCGTATGAGCACAATTTAAACAATTCTTGGATTATGTTTATTTGAATTGAAATTTGGATCTTGGCTCATCACATTTGAGATATTTATTCAAGATTCAAGTCTCAACTTTAGGAATATATAGTAAATATCTGAAAATCCTTACTTGTAATCTTGCTTGTGATTACTCTTGCATTATTAGCACTGCACTATTAGCACTGCATAGTATAACTGACCAGGTTTTTAGAGAATTGTTCAGAAATGTGATTAGGCATTTCCATTATATTTTATACAATCTGTTATTTCACAGATAATTGTGGTGTGCCTGGTCATCTTGGATGCTATGTTTGTCATGGCCGAACTTCTGATTGACATATCAATCATCAGATTGGAACATGGGCACTTAGCCCCTGAGGTAAGATGAGAAAGCAATTTGTTTCCAAATCTAATAGATTAATAATTGTGCTTCATGGCTATTGTATAACTTAATACTAATTAATTCCCACCTTAAGCATGTCCAATGGCAGATATTTACAAATGTGATTTTGATAATTAACTTGAAAAATTCCCTTAACTTCAGTTAAATAACAAGCAACTGTTTAACAGGTGTTTCACTACTTGAGTCTGGCTCTGCTCACCTTTTTCATGGTGGAGCTAGCGGGGAAGATCTTTGCCTACCGTCTGGAGTTTTTCATGCACAAGTTTGAGATATTTGATGGACTGGTGGTGATAGTATCATTTGTGCTGGATATAGTGTTCATCTCCAATGAGGACTTGTCTGATGGAATGGGACTTCTCATTCTCCTTAGACTCTGGCGAGTTGCAAGGATTGTTAATGGTGAGAAATTGATCGGCGTTGGCATTCAAGGACACAGCTTTGACATATTATTGCATTTAGAATGCATACGAATGTAGTCATTGAGGACAAAACTATTGATGGACTGTGATCATTAGTACATTTTAACAATTCTCAAAATGAATATTTTGTTTGATTTTACAATCAAAATACAATTTCCAAAGCATAATAGTTTTCTTACTACTGCTAAGTTCAAACAAGTTGTTGACATCAGAGTAGAGTCTTGCCACTTGATAGTGACATTGGTTAGATCTTTTGAGTAAGGCCTGTTTTCAGTAAACATTGTGTGTATACACGGTGTTGTAGTGGATTATTTTATAGCAAAATCATTTTTAAAATGTACATAATTTTCTTCCAATTGTTACCTCTAGAATGCAATGTAAAATATGAGTTGCTTTGTATGACAAATATACTGACTAATAGCACATTTCTGGGATCTTTAATTTAAGCACATGTATCATGAAATAAAAACACTTACATTTTGAAGAGTTATTGTTCATTGAACATACATTTTAGACATCTACTCTGTCATGCCTTCACAGGGATCCTTGTATCAGTGAAAAACCGTGCAGATCACAAAGTTCACAAGCTGAAGGAGAGCAATGACCATCTTGTCCAACGTGTAAGTGAACTACAAGAGAGCAATCTCAAAATGGTGAGTCAAAGTAACTAATTTAATTGTAAAAAATATCAAAAATACTTAAGGCATATTTATGTTTTAGGCAACAGTACTCAAACACCCAAAGATTTCAGATAAGAGCTTTCAGAAGTTTCAGAATACGTATGTTTGTTGGACCAGTGATAACATTTTAACAAATATTAACAACAAATATTTAATTTGACTCCAGTCGAAGTCAGTTTGAGTCCAGTGCAACAGACATAGGGTGATGCTACAGCCTACTCAAACTACCCAACAGATGTGGATAATCTTTTGCTAGTAACTGTGTATTTACAATGTGAGTTGATGTAGTAGAAGGTTTTGGCAATTGCTTGTGAAACAGTGTAAACACTAGCAGTTATTTTGGAGGTGATTTTGATTGGACGTGACCCATCCCTAAGTAACTATGGATGTGTGATGGCCATAATGGCCATAAAGTGTGTGTATAGGTAAGATAGTATCATGTGTGTATAGGTAAGATAGTGTCCAGTCTACAGTTCGGTCTAACAAACAAAGGCCCAATACAGACGTGTTAAAATTATCTTATGGATGGATGTGTTTAACAAATACTGAGAAATATAAAAAATAAGATATTTATAACAATAATTGATTGTGTTATGTCTTGTACCTTGGTACATGGTGGCAGTGCGGTTAGAGCCCTTGCCTCCCAGGAAGGAGATCATGGGTTCAATTCTTGGGCCAAATCCAACATCACATGATCTCTCTGGGTGGAGTCTGCATGTCCTCCCCATGTTACCGTGGGGAGGACACTTGGATGGGTTAAATGCAGAGGGTTAATTTTGAGTATGTCACCATACTTGACAATACGTCACTTCACTTCACACTTCTCTCCGGGCACTCCGGCACCCTCCCACCATCCAAAGACATGCATGCGATAGGCTAATTTTTATATTGAAAATTGCCCCTAGAGTGGATGTGTGAGTGAATGGTTGTCTGTGTCTCTGTGTTAGCCCTGCGACCCAGGGTGTACCCCGCTTAAGGCCCGAAAGCTACTGGGTTAGGCTCCAGTCACCCATGACCCCTAAATGGGAACAAGCGGCACTGCAATCCCTCCTGGGGATTAGCAGTAGACAATGGATGGATGGATGGATGTCTTGTACCAACCATATCACTTGTACCATACCATCTACCGTCCAGTTTATAGAATTTTGACCCTGAATTACAACTCTGAAAACTCTTTCCCTTTACCTTATAGGAAGAGGAGAACTCTAAATTTCGAGCTCTGCTGAGACAGCACAACATTGAGTTCTAAGTTTTGGGGAAACTCACATTTGGTTGTATTCATATTTTCAATCAACTAGTTTGAATAAAAGGTGTGTGTGGCATTTAATTCGTAAAATGTTATACAATGTAAATAGTTGTTATGATGCCTTCTACATTTTGCTTAGAATGCCTACATTTTATAAAAAGAAGTGTACTAAATGGGCCAGCCATTAAAAAAAAGTAAACGTTTTTTTATGACAAAATCAATCCCGTCATTGGGGAGACTAATTCCATTGAGCAATCCATAAATGCATGTTATATGTTTGAAACAAATATATATTAAAATGTATTTATGAATCATCACTTAAAGTAAATATGTATGTGTATATATATACATTTCCTTTAAGCAATTCATGAATACATTTTATGTGTACAGTGCATTCATTTTTTTCTATGAAATGAAATGAATGAATGAACGAATATACAGTGCCTTGAAAAAGTATGGACTCCTCTTGGCTTTTTTCCTATTTTGTTGCCTTACACCTTGGAATTAAATTTGATTTTTCAGGGGTTTGTATCATTTGATTTACTCAAAATGCCTACTAATTTGAAAATGCAAAATGTTTTTTATTGTGAAACAAGACGAAAAAACATAAAACTTGAGCATCCATAACTATTCACCCACCCAAGGTCAATACTTTGCAGAGCCACTTTTTGCAGCAGCTACAGCTGCAAGTGTCTTGGGGTATGTATCTATAACCTTGGCACATCTAGGCACTGGGATTGTGTTCTCTGGGTGATGAGAGGTGTTGGGTTTGCGCCAGACATAGTTTTCCTTGATGGCCAAAAAGCTGACCAGAGCACCTTCCATATGGTTGGGGAGTTTGCTCCCATTTGCTTTTTTGCAAACAGTAAACATGTTTTCCCAGGTGTTCAGCCTTAAAGATTTCAGACCTTTTCATGTTTTAAGAAAGGTGTGACTGTTTTGTGTGATTATAAGCATTGAGCACCTGTTGTTTCATTGCAGCAAAAATAAACAAACAAAAGAAAACATTCACACTCATTCAAATTCCAGAATCCTGCTTTCGTCACTTATCCTTCATATGTGTTTTAACACCCAGTATTTTTGTACTGACTACATTGCACTGTAACTGGTCCAATTATGGTCCTAGTTACTGTATGTGTTAAGTCAGCATGGTTATGTTATTGGTGCAAATCTCGTCTTCAAAAACAGACTGAAAGATGTATTCACATTTTACCAGATCCAACAAAGAAAAATGTATCCTGTGCACGATGCAACGCCTGAGATTAAGGTATTCATTCTATTTAGTCAGTGGATGTAGGCTAAAATTTCAAGTATTGGCTCATACGCTGTGTGTGCGCACCGCTATATAACAGATACTTTGCCTTTTCATGTAGCATATTTGTCTTGACACATTATTTTTATGTGTTGTATTTACTTACTAACTAAAACGTGTTTTAAGACAGTTTTACCCACAACAGCTGTTTTATTGATAACAGATGCTGTATTTAACGATGGCATGCGTCTATATTGAAGTTAACAGGTACAAGAGTAATAGTGTGGAATACGCTGTGCATCACCAGATTGTAACTATTATGAAGAATAGTAAGAATTATGAGTACCATCCCAAGATCACCATCCCTACAGTGAAGCATGGGGGTGGTAGCATCATACTTTGGGGGTGTTTTTCTGCACATGGGACAGGGCAACTGCACTGTATAAAGGAGAGGATGACCGGGGCCACGTACTGCAGGATTTTGGGGAACAACCTCCTTCCCTCAGTTAGAGCATTGAAGATGGGTCGAGGCTGGCTCTTCCAACATGACAATGACCTGAAGCACACAACCAGGATAACCAAGGAGTGGCTCTGTAATAAGCATATCAAGGTTCTGGTGTGGCAAAGCCAGTCTCCAGACCTAAACCCAATAGAGAGTCTTTGGAGGAAGCTCAAACTCCGTGTTTCTCAGCGACAGGCCAGAAATCTGACTGATTGAGAGATCTGTGTGGAGGAGTGGGCCAAAATCCCTCCTGTAGTGTGTACAAACCTGGTGAAAAACTACAGGAAATGTTTGACCTCTGTAATTTTAAACAAAGGCTACTGTACCAAATATTAACATTGATTTTCTATGGTGTTCAAATGCTTATTTGCAGCTGTATCATACAAAAAAATAGTAACAAAATCATACATTGTAATTTCTGGAATTTATTTTATTTTGTTATGTCTCTCACAGTGGACATGCACCTACGTTGACAGTTTCAGACCCCTACATGATTTCTTTGTGGGAGAACTTGCAAAATAGCAGGATGTTCAAATACTTATTTTCCTCACTGTATATATATACACTCATATTTATTATTACATATTTTCCCACACTAACTTGTTCTTCAGTTATTGCACTACAAGGACAATGTCAATGTTTAAGTATCCGTCTTGGTCACAATTGCATGACTAGTTAACCACCTAGCTACAGTCACTAATGTCACATCACAAACCTTGTGGCCTAAATAGCTAGCTATGTCTCCATGCTGTGATATCAACACCCTGCATTTTTGAACACCCTTTGATTTGTTAGCTCCAGTGATTTCCAAACGGCGGTAGTCTAATGGTTAGCTAGCTCACTTGTATAACTTGCTATGGGTGAAGTCGAAAAATAGGAGCAAACGGAGTGCAACTGGCTTCTTCAGGCTGGGCTGTAGTTTTGCTGATAGCTTTCAGTGATTCCAATGATTGCTTAATTAACTCTTAGTATTATATAAGTGTAACTAGCAGAAGCAAACTTTGCTTTCATTACATGAAAGCTTCGTAAATAGGCTAATACGTTGGCCAGTGCATACATATATTGTTTAATGTACAGAAATAATAGTTGTAAAGAATATAAGCAACAAAATGGACCCATTTGAAACAGGCGCAAGCCCACCTCACAATTTCCCCAGGAATTGTACCTTCTCTAGTTATGTCAGGATTTTCATTGGATTTATGCATTGCTGTAATTGGACTGAGACTGAAGACCGTAGCTTTCCTAACTTTCCTTTCAACATCTGAATACACTGCCAAATAGTTTAGATAACTATTTGGAAGTAAAAACAATGTGTTTACCCAACACAACTGAATATATAAAGCCCCCAAAACATGCAATAATGTGTGCAGTTAAAGTGTTGCAGTTCATGTCTGAAAAACAACCATTTGGATATTTTTAGTTGATCTAAGATATAAGGTCATCATTTCATGCAAAGAATATAAACAAGTGTTCAATTTGATTACTTTGTTTCCCATGGTTTTCAGAAAATTATCAGATACAAATGTTTATAGAACAATACATTGCAACCAGCATCAATGTTTACGTCAATAATATACAGTATGCCCCAAAAAAATGTTACTAAGTTTGATAAACAACAACAACAAACCAACCTTGACCCCTCTCAGTTCCAATTTTATCCGTAAAACATTTTTGGCAATGTGATGCCGAAAATGCACTTAAACCAACATAAATCGTTATACATTTTTATGTTAATCTTGCCAAACTGTTCTGAATTATATTTTGGCAGCAATATTATTTATTACATTCAAATAGATAATTATCTTTTTTTGTTTTGCTATTATAACAACTTAAAGAATTATACACTGCCATCACAGTTAGGCTCTCACGAACATACTGTGATGCGTGCCTTCGGTTGGCCTGTCATCATCCTGTAGGCCAAGTTTACTGGCTCCGTAAGGTTGGCCTTGAAGGTGTACAGGTGAGTCTTCCCACTGTAAAGGCTGACATTATAGAAGCTCAGTCTTTGAGTCTTGAAGCTGAGCCTGATCTCCATCCTACTCAGTATTGTGGTCCTCTTCAGTGGAACATCATGGCCTTGCTCAAAAGCCCTGAGCAGGTTATCGACCCACATCAAGCACCAGGAACTTCGGCTGCTCTCCAGGGCACTAGCTAGCCCACTACGTGGAAGCTTACTGCTGTAACACATACCTACAATCCAAGGGGCACCTTCTAGTTCCACCTCCCAACAATGTTCACCTCCATAGAAGCTCTGGGAGCTGAGCACCTGGAGGAAACTGCTGAATCGTTGTTGCAGGAGTGGGTAGGCTTGTTTCACTGCACTATAGGTCACCGATTTTAGGTCTTCTGATAGGACAAGGTTCGGATGGGCTGTTTCAAGGTCAAAGGTCAACTCCGAGGGGTTGAGGATGTTTCGTGTAGATCGCTGAGCCGCTCCAAGTCTCACCCTCAACTCATTATTTTTCAGTTCCAGCTCAGAACAAATCCTGTCCGGGTTGATATGGGATTCCAAATCACCACCCCAGTCTTTCAATGGCTGGGCCATCAGCTCTGTGATGCGTGGCAGTACCATTTGGAGTTCAGTGTTAAACACAGTCTCATCTTTCTCAGTCAATAAAGATTCAGCTTGGATATGTGCTTCTTTTAGATGCTTGGTCAGCTCTACTGCTCTCTTTCTGTGACTTTCCATACCTTCCTCAATGGGTTTAAGTTCTACCTCAATCAAATGTATCACCTCCTCTCTGTAGTTCAGCATTAACTCCATCATCTGCTCCAGCTGCTTGGCTGACCTACTTCTTAACTGGCTGTTTTGAGCTTTCATTTCCACCTCCCTAACCTCTTCCTTCTTCAGGTGCTCCTCTGAAATTTGTAATTTGCATGTCAGCTCTGTAATTTGGGATGCTAGTTTGTCTTTTAGTTCATCCATTTCTGTTTTGGCTTTGGGCTTATCTTGTTTATTATTTAAGGAGGAGCTGGATAATGGACCAGCACAATGAATATCGTGTTCATCCCCCAGGTCTGACTGCTGTTGTCTTTTTTCAGGACACCCTGAGCCATTTAAATTGGTTGGGTTATTTGCTGCTGCCACCTGGTGGACCACCTGAGGTGTAACTGTGTAGTCAGTGTCAGATATGGGTTCAATATTTGTAGGATGGCGTCCTGCAGTGGCTTTGTATTTCTCAATGATGCTGCGCATCTTGAAGTTCTTCATCAGGTCCTTGGTTCCTTGATATTCTTTCTGGCACTCAGGGCAGCGACAGTGGTCTGAATCCACTGCTTTCTGCAGACAGGCCATACAGTAGATGTGGCCACAGGGCAGAGACACTGGCTCCGAGAATAACTGCAGGCAGATAGGACAGCTCAGCTCCAATGCCAGAGGCCCGTCTATCTCACAATGTGACATGGTGGCTGGTTGTGAGAGAAACAAATAAATGTTAAAACAAAAATACAATTGAAATATCTACAGACTATCGAGTATAAGTAACCAACTATACGTGAATTAACCAAATGTATAAAGTTTTATTTCTTTAATTTTTTACGACGTTAACATTTTCTTTTATCGCTCTTCATTTCTGATAACTGCAGAGATTTATCACCTTACCTGTCATTTTAACTCCATCTGTTCTGAGGATAAGCTTATATTTTTTCATACCAAATGATTGGAAAACATAAAAAATATCCCAACAGGTCTGTGCAAGCTCGTGTTTACACGCCCAAGAAACCTATAGCCTCGACTACAGGCTTATTTTTTTCTGATGTGTCATGGAACGAAGTCCAAGAAACAATTCATGTGGGCGTTACTACTTGTAACTCTCGATTTCCTTAGAAATAAAAGCTAATAAACATGAACACGTACCTTTTCAAAAGTTACAAATCGTTGACGTTACCTGTACCGAGCTCTTAAAAAAGTAAATTTTCTAGATACAATTTTGGTTACAGAAGTGTTTTTGTATTACACGGTGCGCACCTGTCTCGAAAGTTGGGCGTTTGTATGTGCTTCCAAGAGTAGCCTTCAAGATCGAAAACAGCACGATGTTATGTAGTTGCAAATTTTATTTTAGCCCCTTTATTTTAATACTTTTTACAGCGATGAACTACGCACTCTGAAACATCTGTTACATTGCTACCAGCTTCCTTGAAACAGCGGAGACAATGGTTCCTGTTTAAATATTGGCATCGAGAATCACCCGAATCACATGATCAGGAAACGAAAAGCCATTTAAAAAGTGAGTTTTGCTGCGTCCTAATTCGCATACTTATACTATACACCTAAAGTATGTACTTTTTTGTAAAAGAAAAGTACATACTTTTGATTGTGTAGCAAAAGAGTATGCACGTTCTTGTACATACTACGAGCTCTATACGTCATTTAACGGAAGGGAACGTTGTTGCCACCGGCACGTAAACAAAGTATTTGACAGTTCATTCATTCTTATAAATCAATATAACAACATTTACCATTCCCATTTCATATATATTTTATGTATATTTTATATATTTTTGAATATATTTTAAGTATATATATATTTTTTTAAATATCATTATATTCCCATTTTATATATATTTTCCCATGTGTTTCCCATGTAGAAGTAGTCGGAGTTGGTGGAAAAACGATTATTCAAATGTTACATGCAAAACCTTAGAAACCGCTTCTTAGGCGTTGAAAAAGTAACGAAAAGTAACGAATAGTAACGAAGGAAAAGTAAGGAAAAGTAACGAAGGAAAAGTAACGAAAAGTAACGAAGGAAAGTAACGAAAAGTAACAAAGGAAAAGTAATGAAAAGTAACGAAGCAAAAGCAACAAAGTAACGAGGAAAAGTTGCAAAGTAACTAAGTAAGGAAGAAGAAAAGAGGCATTTTTTCCTGTTTCAACTTGATTTATAAGCATTTGCAGGTTATGTAAAGCAGTCAATGAAAAATTGTATTACTGGCTGGAATCAACGAATATTACCGCAAAAACACTTCTCCATGTATAAACCATCACTATATACATGCTGAAGTGGTCAGATTTGGTGGAAAAGCAGTCATTCAAAAGTTGCATGAAAAATGATATTACTGGTCTGAATAAACGAATATTACTGCAAAAACCACTTTCACATGTATAAACCATCGCCATATACATGCTGAAATGGTCAGATTTGGGGGGGGAATAGTCATTCAAAAGTAATATGCAAAACCTTAGAAAACGCTTTTCAGGCGCTGAAAATCACTTTAAGGCCATAAAAAACTGAAGTTGTTCAAAATCGA
>BROE01000020.1:2091760-2113595 GCA_036571765.1 Plecoglossus altivelis
AGTATTTGACAGTTCATTCATTCTTATAAATCAATATAACAACATTTACCATTCCCATTTCATATATATTTTATGTATATTTTATATATTTTTGAATATATTTAATATATATATATTTTTTTAAAATATATATATTCCCATTTTATATATATTTTCCCATGTGTTTCCCATGTAGAAGTAGTCGGAGTTGGTGGAAAAACGATTATTCAAATGTTACATGCAAAACCTTAGAAACCGCTTCTTAGGCGTTGAAAAAGTAACGAAAAGTAACGAATAGTAACGAAGGAAAAGTAAGGAAAAGTAACGAAGGAAAAGTAACGAAAAGTAACGAAGGAAAGTAACGAAAAGTAACAAAGGAAAAGTAATGAAAAGTAACGAAGCAAAAGCAACAAAGTAACGAGGAAAAGTTGCAAAGTAACTAAGTAAGGAAGAAGAAAAGAGGCATTTTTTCCTGTTTCAACTTGATTTATAAGCATTTGCAGGTTATGTAAAGCAGTCAATGAAAAATTGTATTACTGGCTGGAATCAACGAATATTACCGCAAAAACACTTCTCCATGTATAAACCATCACTATATACATGCTGAAGTGGTCAGATTTGGTGGAAAAGCAGTCATTCAAAAGTTGCATGAAAAATGATATTACTGGTCTGAATAAACGAATATTACTGCAAAAACCAATTTCCCATGTATAAACCATCGCCATATACATGCTGAAATGGTCAGATTTGGGGGGGGAATAGTCATTCAAAAGTTATATGCAAAACCTTAGAAAACGCTTTTCAGGCGCTGAAAATCACTTTAAGGCCATAAAAAACTGAAGTTGTTCAAAATCGAGGACATGGGTAACACCTCCAACTGTCGGGGAGTAGTTCCTTCTCTGTAGTTCTTTATCGACAGTCCATCTGCACATGAGTTTAGCAAGTGGACAAATGGGCACGCGCCAGTCCGGGAGCATTTACAGGCTGTCCGTCCTTGGGGGTAAGATCGCTCCTTCACTGTGGTTCTCCTCGAGGTGTCTACTTTTTCCCACAGGGTTTTTGTAGTTTTTCCTCCCCGCGAAGGAGGGTCAGGGACAGGGGATGTTCTGGGATCGTTGTCATTTTGCTGAAATCATTTGGACATAGTTTGTTGTTTGCCTTTCTTTGCTGTTTATATATATATATACACGGTGAATTCAAGTTCAAGCTCAAGTTCAAGTTGTGCTTTATTGTCATTCCGCTACATATGGGGGCATACAGTGGAATGAAATGTCGTGCCTCACAGAGCCACGGTGCTACAGAAGTACAGACACACAACAGTACAGGCAAACAACAATCAATTAAATATAACCATTTTCCTATACATAAACTAAAAAAGATAAAAACTATTCAAACTGTACGAGGATGTGGATTGGTCTCATTGGTCTCAGTCCACCACTCCAAGTTTTCTCCTGTCCATCTCTTCTCTCTCCGCGCGGGGTCATCATTGTCCTTGGGTGCTACAACACTCAGCCACAGATCTGGGATAACTGCCAGAAGTGTGATAAGCAGTCTCTGAAACAACCTGTCCCACATGATCACAACGGAGTAGCGCTCGGCCACTCAAGAAATCTGGTGACCCTAATTACACAGTAGCTCAGTTGTTATCTTCACTGGGTTGAGACTAGTGATTCCTATTGATAACACCACCCTGTGGTGCATGCATATAGTGATGGCAAGCAGGAGGTCAACTACGTAGATGAAGAGCTGAGTTCTTTGAGGGGGAACCCAATCAACCATCCTCTTTTGGATTTCTCATGAGAAAATAGTTGGGCTGTCACAGTATCCTTGGGGCATGCGGCTGTAAGAGTAAATTGTGTTTTTGTAAGTAAACCCAAACCACCCCTTTGAGTCTTTATCCACCGGTATTGAGAAAAAGCCATTACTGAGATCAACCACAGAGAACCATTTTTATCTGCTTCTCGCTGGTTTAGTAGTGTGTGTGGATCTGGTACCACAGACGCACTGCTCTCAACTGCCTGATTGACAGCCCTTAAGTCCTGAATCATTCTCCATGATTCACCATCTGCCTTTTGTACTGGAAAGATTGGTGTGTTGCAGCAGGCTGTGGGATCCTCTTTAATTATACCTGCTTGTAACATATTTTGAATTACAGGTGCAATGCCCGTCAGAGCATCGGGTTTTAGTGGATATTGTCTGACTCTTGGTTTGAAGGCTCCTTTTGTTTTTACCAGTATTGTGAGGTTTTGTGTCTCACAATAAGCTTGGGATGCTCAAAAATAGTATTTTCCTCTCAGAAGTAAGCATATTCTTTTGAAATCTTGTTTGTTTCAAGTGTATTGAACTAAGTTGTTGTTCTATAATGGTTAAACTGTTGTAGATTTAAGTCCACCACCTACTTGAAATAAGATTAGAAACTGGCATTTTGAGACAAAATGTCTTGAAGTTAGCATTCCTGTCTCATATTAGGCAGCGCTCTTTTGCCATAATAAGTCAATTTACTCATTTCAAGTGTATTCATCTTCTTGTAAGCTCTACAAAAGTAATACTGTCCTAGATTCAAGACATGAACTACTACTTATAAGACAGAAAAATGAAAACTAATCTTGCGCTTTACCAACTTTTCACATTTTCTTTAAATAGCAAAAAGTCCCAGAGGACTGCAGGGAAATAAGCAGAATCTGCACTGAATTGTGCAAACAACACACAATATAACAACATCTCAGGATATCGGTTCCAAATCCCGGTAGGTGCAGTAGCTGTTGCGGACTGATGAAAGTCACAAACAAGGGAACAGCAAAGGTACGTAATACAACAACAGCAAAGTCTACACTGTAATTTCCTCCGTCAGTCGAGGAGCACCCTGGTCCACAGATCAGGTCAGGAGATGAGGCAGGGCATCTGGGGTGAAGTCTTTGCCAGGACAGCATCCAGGACAGAGCTCAGCTGTGCTGCATATTTAAGCTGTTCCCACTTTCCCTCTCTTGGACTGGGGAACTCCAAGGCAAGCTGATTCTATCTGCCTTTCCTTTGTTCCCGTAAGTATACGATCGCACCCACCTCCCAGTATAGCCTACTACCTGGCCCCATTTGCTACACCATGACATGCACCCCGCCATTCCATATTGTTTTATTTTGGGCCACACAGCCCGTCTGTATTCCCGGGGTGGCGCATAAATATACACCGTATCCCCTCCATGCTATTGGATTGTCCCCACACTTAATGATGAAGTGAAGTGACGTATTGTCAAGTATGGTGACCTGTACTTGAAATGAACCCTCTGCATTTAACCAATCCAAGTGCACACACAGCAGTGAGTAGTGGGCAACCGCATGCACACACAGTGCACATACACCCAGAGCAGTGGGCAGCTATTGCTCCAGCGCCTGGGAAGCAATTGGGGGTTCGGTGCCTTGCCCAAGGGCACCTCAGTCATGGTATCAAAAGAGAGAGTGCTGTTTGTTCACAATCCACACCTTCAATTTCTGCCAGCGCGAGAATTGAACCAGTAACTTTCAGGTAACAAGTCCGACTCCCTAACCATCAGGCCACGAATGGTCGATTTGAAATGTTGTTGTCGATCCCTCTATGTAGTTCAATTCCAACACCCCATAGTGGTAGAGACAATCAATGTTGTTAGTGAAAGCACTTAATCATTCAATGGTGTAACATAACTACACTGCTGACAGTTTCTCAATTTCCTATCAAACAAAAGAACCAAGAGGTAGGGCCTCATAGTAGATAGAAGGTCACACTCTGAATGGTCGAATTCTCACTGTTTATGTTATACTATGTGCACAATGAAAAGAGCTTGCCCTCACAGGAGCTTTGGAGTTGGCCGAGAATACTCTAGGTGAGAGTATTGCGCTCCCCTTGCAAGTTAAACGCTATACGCGTGTGTGTGTCTCTTGATTCAGAACCCCTGAGGTGCAGCTGGGACACTCATTCCCCAACAGGTACTTATCTGGGTTTTTGTTCCCTTGTTTATATTGTGATGTTTTGTGTCTCACAATAAACTTGGGATGCTCAAAAATAGTATTTTCCTCTCAAAAGTAGCATAATTTTTTTGACATTGTAGGGTTTTTATCAAAAGTGATGGTCTTGAAGACAAAGATGACGCTACGACAAACCCAGAGATCTCTTTCCGAGATTAATTAATATACGACCGGTCGAGAAGAGGTACCGGGTACAGTCTTCAAAGTATGAAGTCCACATACTTGAGTTTATATAGTTTCCAGAGACAAAGAACAGTTATTCAGCCTATAGGATTCGTACACGCTCAGTTATACAAGCATCCGTTATCAACATTAGACAGTATAGTGTAATGGTCTTGTTGGATCGAGGCCATTTCACCTAAACAGAGACTTGACAGATAACTATAACTATTTTCAAGTGCTTTCCATATGTTAGAGGCACAGAAGAGAAGGTTCAACCAGAGTTCAACAATATTTTAACATACTAACATATGGAATCACTCATGTGTCCTCTGTAAACTATTCAATGTTTAATTAAATAAAACAAATCAAATCAAATGCATAGCTTAACTTTCAGACATTACCCTTCATTCCCTCCTATTTGCTTTACTTCAGGAAAACCAGGATAGGGGAGGGGATGGTCCGTCTTCACTGAGTACCTCACAGGTCAATAAGCATCTTTGTAAATGCAAACATTCCCGAGACTTATAGGCAAGTGTC
This sequence comes from Plecoglossus altivelis, assembly GCA_036571765.1. Classification (NCBI taxonomy): domain Eukaryota; kingdom Metazoa; phylum Chordata; class Actinopteri; order Osmeriformes; family Plecoglossidae; genus Plecoglossus; species Plecoglossus altivelis. The sequence goes on from BROE01000020.1 coordinate 2,096,435, forward strand.
CCGAGAACCCTTTCATTCCCAAAGACACCCCTGTCAGTCCCTCAGCAGGGGAATAGCACTTCTTCTCTCCCTCCAAGGGTACTAGTGTTAATTTCTTGGTCAGAATTTGACTAAGTTAGCCCAGTATTCATTTGGGGTGCACGACAATATGCCAATATCCTGAGATGTTGATATATTGTGTGTTGTTTGCACAATTCAGTGCAGATTCTGCTTATTTCCCTGCAGTCCTCTAGGACTTTTTGCTATTTAAATAAAATGTGAAAAGGTGGTCAAATGCAAGATTAGTTTTTTTGTCTTATAAGTAGTAGTTCATGTCTTGACTCTAGGACAGTATTACTTTTGTAGAGCTTACAAGAAGATAAATACACTTGAAATGAGTAAATTGTGACTTATTATGGCAAAAGGGCACTGCCTAATATGAGACAGGAATGCTAACTTCAAGACATTTTGTCTCAAAATGCCAGTTTCTAATCTTATTTCAAGTAGGTGGTGGACTTAAATCTACAACAGTTTAACAAGAATATATCCTAGGCTGGATGTGTGTAGCTTTGAGGAACAGGTAGCTCCAATCCAAGTGCAAATGTTTACTGCTCCTCATGCTGCTCAGGTGGAAGATGGTGGAGGTCTTATCCAAGGTCCGCAACAAATTACTCCGATTCAGTACAAAGCTATGTCTACTACAGATATGTAAGGACTGTTTGGCTCAATGCCTCTACTGAAGCGAGACTCCCCTAAAACATTGTTTTGGCACAAAATGAATGAGTGGGAATTGGTATCTCAACAGCATGCTTATGACATATATACAATGTGTAAAGCAACATGTCCACAGACAGTGTGGGCAGGGCTGGCTGATGCTCTCAAGAACTGTACTTGGGCTGTTCAACCATTTCCTACTTTGGCTGCTATTAAAGATGAAGTTGAAAGAGTTTCAACTGCTCTGAAGGCTGCTTCTGGAACTGGTTACAATTTGTGTGGGCTGTATGCAACACGTGACATGTAGTCAGACACAGAAACAGATGGGTGGTAACAGACTTGCTGGACAATACCCTTTGAGACGGGCGGGGGAAACTTTCAGTATGAACCTTGGGGTATTAGAGACATTCAGGCGTTGGTTGAAACGCTTCCTAAACTTTGTATGGGAGGAACCATTTGATTCGGAAACTAATGTCACAAACGGCTGGACAGAACATAGGATTGGGGGACATGCGCCAGGTCACGAATGCTTGTTGTTCCCCCTGGAAGTCTAAGATTATGGAGGAGGCAGCAGAAACGGCTGATACGCCTCCCTGCACTCCATTGGGGTCGGTGTCACAGGCTGTGTTTGAAGCAATTCGACAGCAGTTTCCCAGAGCCATTGAGAGCACTCCGACTGTATTCCGTGGACTAAACTGGGAACATGAGCATTTTTGTACCTGTTGTGTGACTTGGACTTGACAGTACTGGCACACACCCACTGCCACTAGATGAAGGACAGATGTTGTTTAGAACTGCTGTACTTAATGGACTGCCAACTGAAGTAACTGAACAATTACGTAATGACACAGACTTACTGTCTGGTGACGACAACAGGTTCCCGATACACTGTGTACATGCACTTAAACGTTACATGGACTCTGAGAACAAGACTGAGGTTGAGGTGAGAGAGATGGAGAATAAGCTGTTAAAATTACAGTTGGCCAAACTGCGCTCTGAGGCCACAGAGAGTTAAAAAGGGGACAAAAAGAGAGGGGAAGACACAAAGGGGGATCAAATGATGTGGCAAGGTCCTTCAGAGGGGTGGTGGCGGTTACCGGGGGCGTGGAAGAGGCTCTTTTGGCGGGCAGAACAGAACACCCCGAGGGTGCTTCATTTGCAATGATCCATCCCACTGGTCTCGAGAATACCCACAACAGCAAAACCCACACACAACAGATTTCATCCTCAGGGGGAGAGGAGGGCACACACTGACGAGAGGTCGAGGAGGGCCTGTTGGTTCTGGGAGACCATGGCAACAAAAAGGGCAACAGCCACAGTACGACCCCTCAATGGGTGGAGGCCAGTACTACGAGGGGTATGACTCCACCTCCTATAGCGAATAGGGAGGCCTGGTAGGCACCGGAGGCATGGGCACGGCAGAGCCGATGCTTTCTCTGACAGTAGCGGGACAAAACGTGGAGGCCCTGGTGTACACTGGGGCGACACACTCTTCTATTAACTCTTCTATAATTATAAGTTTAGAGAGTAAGTCCTTGTCCTGTCGTATATATATATGATTATATATAGATAGTTACATTATCTACTATATATAAATGCATACATATATGTATATATATATATATATGTATATATGTATATATTTATATATATAATATATGTTATGACAATATCATTCAGTCTCTGGCTTTTTAAGTATGTTTCAGGCGGCCTGAAAGCGTTTCCAGTTGTCTGGTATATATTACTTTTGAATGACTAATTTCCCCCCAAATCTGACCACTTCAGCATGTATATGGTGATGGTCTATACATGGAAAAGTTGTTTCTAAAGTAATTTGTGTTGATTCCAGTCGATCAAATGGACTTTGAAAAACTTCACTTTTTTATGGCCTTAAAGTGATTTTCAGCGCCTGAAAAGAGTTTACCAAGGTTTTGCATGTAACTATTGAGAGACTGTTTTTCCACCAACTCTGTCTATTTCAGCACGTATATAGTGGTGGTTTATACATGAGAATTTGGTTTTCGCGCTAATATTCGTTAATCCCAGGCAGTAATATAATTTTTCATAAAACATTTGAATGACTGTTTTTACACAAAATCTGACAACTTTAGCATGTGTATGGTGATGATGTATACATGGAGAAGTGGTTTGTAGAGCAATAATCTTTGATTCCTGTCAATAAAATGGATTTTGGACAACATCAGTTTTTTATGGCCTTGAAGTGATTTTCAGCGCCTGAAAAGCGTTTTCCAAGGTTTTGGATATAACTTTTGAATGACTAATTTCCCCCCAAATCTGACCACTTCAGCATGTATCTGGTGATGGTCTATACATGGAAAAGTTGTTTCTAAAGTAATTTGTGTTGATTCCAGTCGATCAAATGGACTTTGAAAAACGTCACTTTTTTATGACCTTAAAGTGATTTTCAGCGCCTGAAAAGAGTTTTCTAAGGTTTTACATGTAACTATTGAGAGACTATTTTTCCACCAACTCTGACTACTTCAGCATGTATATAGTGGTAGTTTATACATGGGAAAGTGTTTTTTGCTACCACCGTTCCCAGATCAGTAAATTAATATGTGCTACCACCGTTCCCAGAACAGTTAATGAGTACATGCTACCACTGTTCCCAGATCAGTTAACTGCTACCATTGTTCCCAGATTAGTAACTTACTACCACTCTTCCAAGAACAGTAAACTGCTACCACTTTTCCCAGAGCAATAAATGAGTATGTGCTACCACCGTCCCCAGATCAGTAAACTGCTACCCCTACCACTGTTCCAAAAGCAGTAAATGTGTATTTGCTACCACTCTCCCCAGATCAGTAAACTGCTACCACTATTCCCAGATCAGTAAACTGCTACCACTGTTCCCAGAACAGTTAAGGAGTTCATGCTACCACTGTTCCCAGATCAGTAAACTGCTACCATTGTTCCCAGATAAGTAAACTGCTACCCCTGTTCCCAGAGCAATAAATGAGTATGTGCTACCACCGTCCCCAGAGCAGTAAACTCTTACCCCTGTTCCCAGAACAGTAAACTGCTACCACTGTTCCAAGAGCAGTAAATTAATATGTGCTACCACTGTTCCCAGATTAGTAACCTGCTACCACTGTTCCCAGAACAGTAAACTGCTACCACCGTCCCCAGATCAGTAAACTGCTACCCCTACTACTGTTCCAAGAGCAGTAAATGAGTATTTGCTACCACTCTCCCCAGATCAGTACACTGCTACCACTTTTCCTAGATCGGTAAATTAGTATGTGCTACACCTGTTCCTAGATCAGTAAACTGCTACCACTGTCCCCAGATCAGTAAACTGCTACCATGTTTCCCAGAACAGTAGATGAGTAATGTACTACCACTGTTCCCAGATCAGTAAACTGCTACCACCATTACCAGAACAGTTAATGAGTACATGCTACCACTGTTCCCAGATAAGTAAACTGCAACCAATGTTCCCAGATTTAGTAAACTGCTACCACTTTTCCCAAAACAGTAATCTGCTACCACTTTTCCCAGAGCAATAAATGAGTATGTGCTACCACCGTCCCCGGATCAGTAAACTGCTACCCCTACCACTGTTCCAAGAGCAGTAAATGTGTATTTGCTACCACTCTTCCCAGATCAGTAAACTGCTAACACTGTTCCCATATTAGTAAATGAGTAAGCGCCACCACTGTTCCCAGATCAATAAACTGCTACCATTGTTCCCAGATAAGTAAACTGCTACCACTGTTCCCAGAGAAGTAAATGAGTATGTGCTACCACCGTCCCCAGATCAGTAAACTGCTACCACTGTTCCCAGAACAATAAATGAGTATGTTCTACCACTGATCCCAGATCAGTAAATTAGTATGTGCTACCACTGTCCCTAGATTATAAAACCGCCACCTCTATTACCAGATCAGTAAATTAGTATGTGCTACCACTGTCCCTAGATTATAAAACCGCCACCTCTATTACCAGATCAGTAAATTAGTATGTGCTACCACTGTCCCCATATCAGTAAACTGCAACAACTTTTGCCAGATCAGTAAATGAGTATATGCTACCTCTCTTCCCTGATCAGTGAACTGCTATTACTTTTCCCAGAACAGTAAATGAGTATGTGCTACCACTGTTCCCAGAAAAGTAAACTGCTACCACTGTTCCCAGATCACTTTACTGTTCCCAGATCAGTGAACTGCTACCACTGTCTCCAGATCAGTAAACTGCTACCACTGTTCCCAGAGCAGTAAATTAGTATGTGCTACCACTGTTCCCAGAAAAATAAACTGCTACCACTGTTCCCAGAAAAGTAAACTGCTACCACTGTTCCCTGATCAGTAAACTGCTACAACTGTTCCCAGAACAGTAAATGAGTATGTGCTACCACTGATCCCAGATCAGTAAATTAGTATGTGCTACCACTGTCCCTAGATTATAAAACCGCCACCTCTATTACCAGATCAGTAAATTAGTATGTGCTACCACTGTTCCTAGATCAGTAAACTGCTACCACTATTCCCAGAACAGTAAACTGCTACCACTGTTCCTAGATCAGTAAACTGCCATCACTGTTCACATATCAGTAAACTGCTACCACTATTCCCAGAACAGTAAACTGCTACCACTGTTCCTAGATCAGTAAACTGCTACCACTATTCCCAGAACAGTTAATGAGTATATGCTTCCACTGTTCCCAGACCAGTAAACTGCTACCACTGTTCCCAGAGCAGTAAATGAGTAAGTGCTACCACTTTTCCCAGAAAAATAAACTGCTACCACTGTTCTCAGACCAGTAAACTGCTACCACTGTTCCCTGATCAGTAAACTGCTACAACTGTTGCCAGAAAAGTAAACGAGTATATTCTACCACTGTCCCCAGATCAGTAAACTGCTAAAACTCTACCGAGATCAGTAAACTGTTGCCACTTTTCCCAGAATATTAATGCGTATGTGCTACCACTGTTCCTAGATCAGTAAACTGCTACCACTTTTCCCAGGACAGTAAATTAGTATGTGCTACCACTGTTCCCAGAGCAGAAAATGAGTATGTGCTACCACTGTTCCTAGATCAGTAAACTGCTACCACTGATCCCAGATCAGTAAATTAGTATGTGCTACCACTGTCCCTAGATTATAAAACCGCCACCTCTATTACCAGATCAGTAAATTAGTATGTGCTACCACTGTCCCTAGATTATAAAACCGCCACCTCTATTACCAGATCAGTAAATTAGTATGTGCTACCACTGTTCCCAGATCAGTAAACTGCTACCACTGTTCCCAGAGCAGTAAATGAGTAAGTGCTACCACTTTTCCCAGAACAGTAAACTGCTACCACTGTTCTCAGACCAGTAAACTGCTACCACTGATTGCAGAACAGTAAACTGCTACCACTGTTCCCTGAACAGTACATTAGTATGTGCTACCACTGATCCCAGATCAGTAAAAGCCCCTGCCACAGGCCTGTGATGATGACACATCCCTCCCAGACACACTCAACCACTTTTATTCACATTTCTACATGCAGAATGACACACCTGCACAAAAACTACCCACTCCCCCCCCCCCCCCCCCCCCCCAAGACCAGGCACTCTGTCTGTCTCCAGCCAACATAAGGAAGACCCTATCTAGGATCAACCCACAAAAGGCTGCGCCCCGACAATATACCGGGCCATGTACTGAGAGACTGTGCTGTATATGCTGATGTGGTCAGATTCGGAGGGAAAATGGTCATTCAAAAGTTACATGCAAAACCTTAGAAAACGCTTTTTAGGCACTGAAAATCACTTTAAGGCCATAAAAAAATGAAGTTGTTCAAAATCAATTTTATTGACTGGAATCAACGAAAATTACTTTAGAAACTACTTTCCCATGTATAACCACCACTATATGCATGCTGAAGTATTCATAGTTGGTGGAAAAACAATCATTCAAAAGTTACATGCAAAACCTTAGAAACGCTTCTTAGGCGTTGAAAAAGTAACGAAAAGTAACGAAGGAAAAGTAACGAAAAGTAACGAAGGAAAAGTAACGAAAAGTAACGGAGGAAAGTAACGGAGGAAAGTAACGAAAAGTAACGAAGGAAAGTAAGGAAAAGTAATGGAGGAAAGTAACGAAAAGTAACGAATGAAAAGTAACGAAAAGTAATGAGGAAAGTAACGAAAAGTAACGAAGGAAAAATAACGAAAAGTAACGAAGGAAAAGTAACGACAAGTAACGTTATCCTTCATTGCTAGCATACGTCAATAATTACATCCTTTATTGCTAGCATAAATAAATTGTCATATCCTTCACCAACGACCAACGCCGATCAATAGCGGAAGACCGGTTATAAAGGGTGGTGTTATCAATAGGAAGCACTCGTCTTAACCCGGTGAAGATAACAACTGAGCTACTGTGTAATTAGGGTCACCAGATTTCTTGAGTGGCCGAGTGCTAAAAATTACTTTAGAAACTACTTTCCCATGTATAACCACGACTATATGCATGCTGAAGTAGTCAGAGTTGGTGGAAAAACAATTATTCAAAAGTTACATGCAAAACCTTAGAAAACGCTTCTTAGGCGCTGAAAATCACTTTAAGGCCATAAAAAACTGAAGTTGTTCAAAATGAATTTTATTGACTGGAATCAACAAAAATCACTATAGAAACAATTTTCCCACGTATAAACCATTATCATAAAAATCCTGAAGTGGTCGGATTTAGTTTAAAAACAGTAATTCAAATGTTACATAAAAAATTATATTACTGCCTGGGATTAACAAATATTAGTGCAAAAACCAATTTAACCAATACATACATATATATATATAGCATACCATATATATTAGTATATATAATATATATAACATATAATATAATAGTATACATACATATATATATATATATGTATACATATATACTATATATAATTACATATTATATTATATATATATATTACATATATATATAATATATAAACATATATATATATATAAATAAGAACTATATAGTATCAATAATGTATACATATATATATATACTATATATATACATATATATATATTATAACTACTTAACAAAAAGACTATATATATAACACTATATATATAGTAATTATATCCACACATATACTATATATATATACATATGTAATATATCATTACATAGATACTATACATTACACGATATATATATATATATATAACATATATATAGTATATATATAATATAATATATCATAATATATATGTATATATATATCCCACATTTAATTTACACCACAATAAGATGCATCCTACCAACTTGGAGAGAAGCAATACGTCGTCCTAGTTGATCTACCAGACGCAGGTCTTTCGTGAGGAAACTGGTGCTGACGTTCTTGTTCAATAATAATGTGTGTAAAATGACAGCTTAACTAAAGATAAAAAGTTAAATACCATCCATCATCCATTTTCGCTATCTGGGCGCGTCGCGGAGGGCAGCAGTCTGAGCAGGGAGGCCTAGACTTCCTTCTCCACACACGCCTCTTCCAGCTCCTCCGGGGGGATTCCGAGGTGTTCCCAGGCCAGACGAGAGACATAGTCCCTCCAAAGTGTCCTAGGTCTCCCCCAGGGCTGCCTCCCCGTGGGACACGCCTCCCTAAGGAGGCATCCAGGAGGCATCCAAAAAAGATGCCCGAGCCACCTCAGCGGCTCCTTCGACTGGAGTAGCAGCGGCTCTACTCTGAGCTCCTCCCGTGTGACCGATCTCCTCACCCTATCTCTAAGTGAGTGCCCGGCCACCCTGCGAAGAAAACTCATTTCGACCGCATGTATCCGCGATCTCGTCCTATCGGTCATTACCCAAAGTTCATGACCATAGGTCATGACTTGGTCAAGTTAAAATACACTGCACAAAAAAATAAAAATAAACAACAAAATGTAACTCCAAATTAATCGAGAATCAAACTGTCCATTATAGTTCATCTCAATGATGCATATTTCACAAACGTTTGTAGCAAATGAAACATAACAACACTAAAAATATAGCAGAACAACACACACCCGATAAGTAGTGTTCGATGCCACCAGCGCACCTGAATGCCAATAAGAGGTACCGAACGAGACACTCAAGACACTTGGAGACACCATGAGTGCTTGTTCGGTTGCACTTGCCTGCTAATGACCAAGCGATGCTAAACACACGTGCGAGGTTCAGCAGTTCTCAAGACGAAGCATGATGGCTATAGTTGATGCGCTGCCGCGTGATCCCACAGTACCTGGACATCAAGAGACACAATCATCGTTCGCTTCCATCCAGCAATGCCATAGTGCAACCAAAGACAGTCCAGTCGGAGTTGGCCGAATGCTTAGTACCAGTCTAGGACTATATATATAATTATATATAAGATATATCTTGAAGTATAAATACTACTATTATATAATAGATTATATATATATAAAATATATATAATATATGATATATATTATATATTATGTGTTACAACGAGATATATACCATATTAATATTACTATTATCTATATACTTGATGAGTAAATATATACTATATATAGTATATATATACTATTAAGCATTAATATATCTAATTATATATAGTATATATTGCCTAAAATATATATATTATATATATAAATATATATAATATAAGATTAATTTGGTTATATATAAACACAATAAAACACAAGTAGCGTGGCAAGGATTCAGTGTTTTACTTTATGTTTGGAGAAATAAGATTAAAAAACATACAGTAACAGTCACAACAGTGGTCCTCATCCAATGCATGTTTTTAAAATATAGAATTCACACCTCCACTTTGGATGAGCTCTTTAGAAAAGGAAATAAATAAAATATTCAATATTACCACAAAAGCCACAATATCAGACCCAACTATAACCAGTTCAGTTTCCCCAAGTTCTATTAGCTCCGTTCTGGAATGCATCTGAATCCAAACCACTCGATCACATGCATTGGTCTACATCCTTACTGTAGTGCAGTACCTCCAAGACTGTAGACCGCAGGACTTTTATCTAGTAAGAACCAACGCACATTCAACAATCAAATCCTCTAGCAATCCACACTTCTCAGAATTAAACACAGGAACTAATGCTTGGTAAGTATTTTCCTATAAGCTGTTTACAGGAAAAGTGTTCAAACTTGGTCATACATGCTCCACAACTTCACTCTGCATACTGCTTCAGAGCTATCTGGGAATAGTTACATGTTGCCAGTTTAGTTCCATTTTAGGATTTCTCAAAAAACAAAAAGGAAATCCATATCAAGTACATCAAACATTGACATATACTTTTTCATTTTGTGGCCATTGGAATGCTCCTTCTAATATAGGTATAATTTTCTTTTCACTTAAGAAACACCAATCTCTCTGCCTAGCTGTATGTATAATTATTGGGATTGATAGAGATGCTGGAAAGACAGTCACCCAAAATAAATGAGGCATAAAGTTTCCCTTGGGGTTTGGGTTTGAACACCTCCATTATATAAAGTATTTGAAAGCATATACATTCATTTTTGGTCCATGTCACAATTCTACAGTGCAGTAATAATACATCAATCAAATCAATATTGTGGGACATATGTACCACCAGCAGTGTCAGATAGAGTGAGAAAACAGTCATTTCTCCTGTTGAGTAGCCTGTGCCCTTTTGCTAGTAGTGTTGAAGTATACAACTGATAATATCACTTCCATCAATGATAGCCAACATTGCACACAGTATACACAGTATGTGCTGGTGCAGTCATAACCATTCTCTCATAGCCTTTAATCACATTTTTTAAGCCTTTAGATCAGACATCGATTGCCTACATAAACATTTTGGAATACATTTTTGAAGTTGCTTGAAAAGAAGAAATATTTGATAGAGCAGAAAAGGTGAGTGTTGAGCTAGAGGAGGGATGACAGGTCCAGTGGAGGGAGAGGGGCTCTCCAGAAGGAAAAATGGCTGAACTCTGGGCAATCAAAGGAACATGATGATCCTTCTGTATGGACCACCGGGAAGAAGTGCTCCACTAACTCACTAAGTTGAGCATACCTGTCAAACACACACACGCACCTTTTTGTTACACAAACTAGTGCATAGTGCTGGTGATGCAGTCAGTGATTAAGATGTCAGTGAAACACACAAATACAGATTGCTTGAAACGTAGTGTATATGGTGCCCATGAGAAAACTGGTAAGGCGTACGTGTGTACAATGACAAACAGACAATTCTGGAATAATGGATATGACGCAGTGTCAGCAATGATGTCAGTGACACACACAGATTTATGGAATTATTGACAAATATTGCAGTGCCAAAGATGCAGCTGGTGATATATATAAAATATATGATATATATATATATATAAATAAATGGAAAAGTCGATCCTGACAATGTCAATAGCGACTGCACTCCTCTGGATTATAAAAAAGGACACCTGCGACATTTTGAATTAAGCAGTTTTAGATAATTGTTAGAAACTAAACATGGACACACACGTTCCTGGAATGAATAGAGATACACTTACTGAGCCCTTCTTAAGCACTTCTTAAGCATTCAAACATATTCCGGCCTGTAGTGCATCTCACAGACTAATCACAAGCATTCTCACAAACCAATCAGGAACACGAGTCTCTGGGCTGGCTACTCACGATGATTTGTTCCCTTTGGTTTTCTCCTGGATCAGCTCCCCTCTGGGGTTCACAGTGAAGATCCTAGTATCAGCAACCCCCACCTGCTTGTAGGCATATGCATCCTGCAGACACATGGGCCACAACACCACTCATAACCATCAGGCTGGAGCTGGACACATCATCTTTGTGTTTTTAATCAATAGCATAAAGCACAGTGTAACACCGCAGCATGTAAAAAGCTTTGTAGAGCAAGTTACATTGGTCCTGTTGCCAAAAGCTGCATAGAAGGGCTTTCTTTGGGGATTGAAAAGGTCCCTGATGTCAGTTAGGCAGGCGATCTTGAACACCTCTGGTTTCTTCTCTATCACCTCTCTGGCATAGGTCAGTGAAGGACACAAAATAAAAGGTTGAAGAGAACAGTTTTCCCAAACATTTAGGTAGCAGACAGCAGACAGGTGACGCCATTTTCCTGTGTTGTCAGGACAGTGTGGGGACAGTGTGTGTACCTGTGCAGGGCAGAGAAGAGGCTGCTGGGAGCCAGCAGAACAGGGCCCTTGGGGAGGACAGTGCCCTTGTCATTTACCCACTGAAGGTAGCCCTTGGTGATGTCAGCCATGCCAATGGCCCTAGCTGAGCAGTACAAGAACTTGTATCCATTTCTAGAGGGCAAAGTTAGAAACAGAAGTCACTTAAAGTAGCACTTGACTGTTGATTCCAATCAGTTTTGAGTGCTAACTTGTTTTATTTAAATTTGTCAAATTGTTTGGAGAAAGACAATAGACCACAAAACAATGGAGAAGGCTAAGTAACATATATTAATGTCAAAGTGTTTCTTATTGATCTAATATATTTCTAGAAAGTATTTTTACATGGCCATCACAGAAAAAATATGCAGTGGTTAAAAGTAAATTGTAGTTGAATAAACTTAAAGGGTGTTTGTACAGATCTTACTGGTGGATTTTGTGATAGAGTTTGGCAATCCCATGATGTGTCCAGTCTTTACCCAGCTGTGGAAGAATATGTCCCAAGGCATCAGATCTAAATAAAGCAAGAAAGAAATGACACACTCAGTACATGTAGTCAGACGGTTGATGACTTTACATTCACAACAGCCATCCACTACCCGCTGAAAGGAAACACACATCCCATGCAATCAAATACCCCCCAGTGACAAAACAGAGGTGTGAGTATGTTCTGGCTCTGTAGTCCAACATATTGTTTTTGAACATCTTGGCCACAGGATGATATTACAAACACAAGGGGAGAGTCCACTTGGGGGAAGGTGGGGTGGCTGTTTGTGCATGTGTATGAGACAGAGAGAGACCACCAGTGTATGTTTCTGTTCAGCTGTCATCTAGAAGTTTTCATATGAAAGTTCAGTTGCTACATTGCTGACATACCAACGTACACTCTGGAAGTACAGGTACTGTATACAGTACTAGCCTGTGTTTCAAAAGAACTGTCTGGAAAGAAGCGGGGCCCTCAAAAATGTGAAATTAAGCTGGACTGACTATAATGAAGTGAAGTGACGTATTGTCAAGTATGGTTACCCATACTTGAAATTTACCTCTGCATTTAACCCATCCAAGTGCACACACAGTAGTGAGTAGTGGGCAACCGCACACACACACAGTGAACATACACGCAGAGCAGTGGGCAGCTATTGCTCCAGCGCCCGGGAAGCAATTGGGGGTTCGGTGCCTTGCTCAAGGGCACCTCAGTCATGGTATTGAAGGCAGAGAGAGTGCTGTTTATTCACAATCCCCACCTTCAATTCCTGCCGGTGCGAGAATCGAACCAGCAACTTGAAGGTTACAAGCCAAACTCCCTAAAAATTAGGCCCTGACTTCCCCGACTTTATAATGCTAAACAACTCTCAGATAGCCCAGTATGTATAGGGGATCATTTTTAATTTTATACATTTTGTATTTATTTTATGTATACAAATGGACTATTGTACACATCCTCCTTAACTACAAAACTTTTGTCAGTGTGTGGACACTACCAAAATGTCCCATTATAAACTATTATATACAAAGTCACATGCATGCACACGTACTTGGTAATGGTGCCGTCAATATCGGAGATGACAACACGGTCATCCCAGTTCCAAAGGTAGATTGCGGCCTCACAGCGACATGTGCCCTGGTACTGAGTAGTAACGCTGAACACAACCTTGTTAGCCCCCTCACGCAGGTTCAACCGCTCCTAAACCACACAACCACAATGGTATGTGCTCATATCACACGATCATGGTGTCTCCAAAATGTCAAGAGTCGCCACTTTTCGTTTTATTAAGGAATTCAGGACACTGACATTTGCAGTCAATATTTACAAGATAAATAACAATGTTTATGATCTTATTTCAACACATCATTTTAAACAATATCATATCTTAGGCACAAAGTGTGCTCTGATGTGTGTTTCAGCTTGTGTGTGTAAAACTCACGATTTGTTCAGAGGTGAGGCGAAGGGACTTTCTGTACATCTGGCTGATGCAATGAGTTGTGGTCATGGTCTCTGTTGATAGGCTGCGTCGTCTACCCAGACCCTCCTCCTCATCGCTGGACAAATCATCGAGTGTGGCCCTACAGTGTAAAGCATAGTAACACATATTCATCCTTAAGTCTGCTGCTACCATACTGTGCGTAGGTGGTAACTCACTTTACAGTTGTAGGACCAGACACGGAGCAGGAGGCTTCATTCTGAGGCTCCTCAAGGCTCTGCTTTAAATTGGCCTGTTGGAAAGTCAGGGTAAAGGCTTCTGAGCAAACACAAACACACCATACCTTTCCATTATATTCACTTATATCACTTAATTGCCCTACCATTCATGTTTATGTGTCTGTAACACTAGCCCTAACCCTGGGGTGATGGGCCCGTCTACCTGATCGGTGTCCATGTCCCTCCTCCTCCAGGAGAACCACCAGCGCCCAGACTTCTTGGGCATCTTGACCTTTACAAGCGCTTCTATGGTGTTCTGCTCAGACAGGGTCAGAGGCAACACAAAAAGCCTTTATCACTTTGTCTGCCGGGTGAGAACAGTGGCATGGGGAATTGAAAGTATTCATCCGTAAGTTCTGTCAAGTTTAAGTGGTTTATTTGTCCAATGCGCTGAATAACATAGCGTCACCAGGACAGTGACATTTTTGTTACCTGGCAAGCGACATCTACGCAGTGGCATTACACACAAACGTGAATAATATATACAGACAAACACACACACACGTGTGTGTGTGTAGTATATAGCATCAAAAATATATAGTAAGGGTAGAATTCAGTCCCAGGCTTTGAGATCTGAAGCACATAGCTGAGAGGAGGCAGAGCTGAAATGGGAAATACCTTTGGCAGATTCTTCTGGAAGGCTTGCATTGCCAGGACCATAGGGGCTGCCACCGCCCAGTTGTAATACCTGAGGTAACAATCACAAGGGGGAAACTCAGGATGGTTCATTCACACCTTTTGGTTTTGCAATGACTTGCAATACAGGTGATGTGACTCACAGCCCTATCTTAATAAAGCCAAAGATAACAGTACCTGGCAAAATGTAATCCTAAACCATGACAAATGCTCTTGACAAAATTGTCACAAGTTTATTAACTTTCTTGCGCAATTTATGTCAGTAGATGTGTTCATTACATGATTGGAATCATTAAATGCTCCTCAATAGGCTAGATAGACGTTTCAGCTTTCAATTTCAAACTAAGGTGGCACATTCATCTAAACACGAAGTTCTAGCAACTGAACGTGAGCTTGTCAAAAAAAACTTGTTACATCAAATACTGACAAGGGACTTTAACGTACAGTTTGGATACTGATTCATTAATTAAAAAGATAAGAAAATTACTATAGGTCATAGGTCTACCTGTGTGTCATTATATACACATCTGGATTCATTAAAATAAAAGTTGAGAATTGTCATTCTAAAAAAACAAAACCCAAATTTAGGAAAAGTGCAGTGGTCTTAAATTTTTTTCCAGAGCTGTATAAAGTAACAAATGCCCTCAGTGCAAATTTGATCCAGAAACAGCATCACTTAGAATATAGAAATTATTGAAATGGCCACTACAAAATCTCTGAAGTGTAATGAAATTGAACATGATGAATTGCTTCTCTGCTGTACTTACTTTGAATTAATGCAGATGACCAGGTTTGGATCGTCAATGATTCCAGGGTTGTTCACAAAATCCTGATATGTCACAATGTGTTCCATAAACTTATCTGAATTGAAAGGCAAAGAGAGACAATTTAACAACCAAATTAATAACTAGCGGAATGAGTCTCAAATTGCGCACAGACAAATTGTTCATTTTATGCTGATTTGACTCAAACTTCTCTAGGTGTGCACTATTTGGGCAAAAGTATAGCATAAGTGGACACACTCCTTCAAATCAGTCTTGGGGAGCTAAGCTCTCAAACGTCTTCATTTGCAAAGATCACTACAGTACAGTCATAGGTACAGTACAGAGTTCAAAACGATCTCTGGAAGTAAAGTAGGAACAAGAAGTTTGCGGAGAGTTTTCTGAGATGATCCCCTTAAACTGAAAAGTATCTGCTGGAGAATGTAAGTAAAGTGGGACTCAGAAGTAGAGGAAATGCATTCTCTGCACTGATAATTAAACATAGCAACTGCCAGCATGACAAATGCCAGAGAAATATATGATCAACTGCACTGTCAACTGTACACTTTGAAAGAGGAGAGATAAATAGTCTGGGGTGGTTTTTTATTGCTCAGGCTTATATACAATGCAATAAATATTTATGTGTGCTATTGCATTCTACAGTCCCAGACAAAAGTCTTGTCGCTCATCCATTTTGTAGAAAAAAAGCTGATAACCTGACTTTAAATTAATCGATTGGTTTTTAGAAATGTCTCATATGAAAGCTAAAACCCTCCCAAATTATGCTCAATATACAAAAGAAATTTGCTTCACCGAAGAAAGATTGATCATTTAATGAACACAGAAAGGTCACAGATTCCGGGGGGCTGGCGGAATTGAGCTGAGCATGGACTATGGTGCTCGGCCTCCTTATTAGTTGAACTGCGGCGGCCGGAAACAGGCTGCGGTCGTAACGGTCTCTGTGCCCTGGTACCCCCAGTCGCGGCGTCAATCTCCGAACCCGGTGGTGCACACCAGAAGTAAGGGATGTTGTCTCACTGAAGGATTCCTATTAAGCCTGGTTGGCTTGTGGACTCCGGAAGACAGTGACACGGATATCGGCAGGCCAAGCGTGCCGCTGCTCGGATTGTCGCGGAGGCAAAAACCCGGATCTGGGAGGAATTCGGGGGTATGTGAGCAAAGGGTCTTCACACTCCTGAGAGCCACGGAAGTCCCAAGGATAATTTCTGGCAAATCTCGTTCCCCGATCCACGGCAGGGACAGACAACGGGGTGTCCTTCAAGCCCTACTACGGTGTAACCAGGCAACTGTGACTGAGGCGCCTGCGGGAGTGCTGACCTCGACTAAGCGGACGATCGGGATCTGCTTGGCTGGAGGTGGGAAGGATACTTTGAGATATCCTCTTCCAATCCCTCGCTGTCTACGTCTCGCAGGGAGGACCTGCGAGCTGAGCACCCTCGTACGGCTTGGTACTGCTTCACTCAACAGTGAGCGGATCGAGTGAGAAGTGTCAGGTGCACGTATCCCTCTCTCGGGAGTCCTAGGCACATCCCTTGAGGCGTAGATGAGTATCGCCCGAGTAGTGTGTCTTAAGTCTCTGGATGTTGTGGGGTCGTGTTGTGGCTGACCGGTCTCTCAATTGCTGTTGGCGCCTATGTGGTACTCAGCGGGGCTTTTGGCTCTCTGGCACCGGTGCAGAGCGCTGGGTGTGGTGGCTCTCACCCCCTTTATTAGAAGGGGGACCGGA